>PVIU01030821.1:0-15611 GCA_004026605.1 Ondatra zibethicus | reverse complement strand
CACACACACACACACACACACACACACACACACACACACACACAGAGAGAGAGTCACTCACAGCCTTTATATACAGTGGAGAAACGTGGAGTGATTTAGGAAGTATTTTTATAACATTTGTTATATGATTTGAGTTTGGGTTGAAGAGGGTTTTAAGAAAAATGACTGTCACTAAGGGAAAGCGGTTCAACGAATCGGTACTTTGCAAACTTACTTCACCTTAGCATGCTGAGTAGCGGCTTCTTCATGGCACTTTCATACACACCTGGCTTTGGTTGAGTTTATCCAATGCCTCCTCTCCCCATGCTCTCTGACCCTACCCCTGCTCACACCTTACTATCCATTCCAGTAGCCTCCTTTCAGGTTGCTCTCTCATGTGCTGAAAGCTGGGAAGAAGCATGTGTAACTCTGCTACGCTGTATTAGTGATGATCTTCTGTCTGTGCTCACACGTGACCAAGGATTGCTCTAGGTTTGTCTCTCTCATTCTCATCAGAGAGAGGTCTTATCTGATTCAGAAAATAAGTTTAACAGAGAACTTGAAGACCTGTCTGAAAATAAATGACCAGTCCCTGGATGTGGAAGCTGTTCTTTTTCTCTCTCTTGTAGATCTTTAATAATGCTAAAGAATTTATTTATTATGTATACAATGTTCTGCCTTTGGATATGCTTGCAGGCCAGAAGAGGGCCAACATATGGTTGCTAGGAATTGAACTTAGGACCTCTGGAAGAGTAGCCAGTGTTCTTAACCACTGAATCATCACTTAACACGAGATTATTTTAAAAATAAAAAAAGAGTATCAAAAAGAATATTAAGGAATAAACATAAGAAAATGTTCACACATTTCGAAGATTTCTCATAAGGAGGCTTATCCTTTGGTTCATTTATTTTCCAGGTGGAAAGACTTGCAAAGCATGGAACATTTTCCTATTTTTTTATTGTTTGATAATTTCATATGCATATGTGTTTTGAAAAAAAATCATTCCCCTCTTATCCAATTCTTCTGTCATCTCCCCTACTTTCTTCCTACACTGCGTGTACTCTTGAGTCCTCACATTGTTGCCTTCCAATTCAGGGGTCAGACCATCTATTTGGGCATGGGTAAACTTTCAGAGTTTTAAAGTTTTCATTCTGTAGGTCTTTCATGTTCTTGAGATTTATTACAAGATAATTTCTTTCTAAAGCTGTTGTAAATTGTTATTTTCCCCTGATTATTTCTTGGTATGTCTTTTGTTTGTATATAGAGAGGTGGATGATGTTTTGTTAATTTTGAAACTTGCTACTTTGCTGGATATGTATCAGCTACAAAGGTTTTCTGATGGAGTCTTTGGTGTCTTTTATGCATATGACCATACAGTCTGCAAATATGGATTCTCTGAGTTTTCCCTTTTATATTTGTATCCACTTTGTATCATGTTTGATCTTATATCTTTAGTTAAGATTTCAAGCATTATGTTGAATAAAAGGTAGACAGAAGGCCCATCCTTATCTTCGTCCTGATTGTAGTGAAAATTCTTAGAGTTCTCTCTTTTAAGAATAGTGTTGGATGTGAGCTTGTTGTAACTTTTTTTATTATATTGAGATGTGTCACTGCATCTGTAGATTTTTTCAGGAATTTAATTATGAAGAAATGACTTATTTCATCAAAGATCTTTTCTGAATCTATTGAGATGGCTATATGGTTTCTGTCCCTGAGGTGACTTATATGCTGGATTCTGTTTATTAATTTATATATGTCAGAAATTTTTCTACATCCATAGGATGGAGATTATTTGATCATAGAATGCCCTTTTTGACATCTTTTTTCAATTTGGCTTGCTAATATTTTACTTTTTTCATCTATGTTCATGAGTGAGATTGTTCAGTGGTTCTCTTTTTGTGAGAGGGTCTTCTTTTTTTAGGTATGATATCAAGGGAATCCTGGCTTGGTAAAAAGAATTTAGAAATGTTTCTTCCTTTCCTAATTTATAGAATAACTTGAGCATTATTGGTGTTAGTTATCTCTGGTGGAATTCTCTGTGGATACATCTATCATTGTGTTCCCTGTCTCCTCCTTATGATTTTTTAAGTACTTCTTCTATTTCTTTGTTTGTTGTGGGCCTTTTAAATTTCTTTACTTCATCCATATTTAACTTTGGTAGGTCATATGCATCTAGAAATTTACCCATTTCTTTTAGATGTTATGTTTGCTTGAATGTAGCATTTTAAAGTATGTCTTTGATAGTCACAGAATTTTTTTCAGTGTGTCTAGTGAGATCATCCCTTTTGTTTCTTGGCAGGACAGAAACCTCAGTAAATGAATGGTGTCCAATGTGTGTACAACTGCATCCACAGAAAACCTGAGAGAGCTTGGGAAGTAATTCTAGACACAAAAGAACAGTGTTAAACATGGCTTCTTGGTAGCAACAATTTCTTGGGCTTGCTCTCTTTGCTAGAGGCAAATGCATTGCATTTAAAAGAGGCTTCCTGACTCAGCTTTAGCTGCAAAACCGTTGCAGCCCTTTTAAGAGGCTCTGCCACAAAACACTTAAATGGTGTTATGAGTAGCTGATAGTATGCTTCTTGGTGGTGGCAGGAACCTTGAAACTCCATAGAGTTGGGGCAATAAACATGGCTCTGGCTAATACCTCCTCCATGAGTCTGACCTCTCAGAGAGCTACAAAATGGTCTGGATCCAGTCATCAAAGTCATGGCTTTATCCTAGCCACATCGCTTAACAAATTAAAGATTCATGTGGTCAGAAAAAGAGAGATACAGTAAAGATACTTTCAGATGAAAAAGACTCTAAACAGTTCGCAGTGTGTTTAAAAATATATGTAGGCTTGGGAGAGAAAAGAAAAAAGATAAAGTCCTTAAAATAAAAAAGAAACAAAGAGAGTAGTTGGGTGTGCTGGCACACACTTTTAATACCAGCACTTGGTAGGCAAAGGTAGGAAGATCTCTGTAAGTTTAAAGTCAGCCTGGTCTACAGAGTGAATTCCAGGACAGCCAAAGATACCCTGTCTCAAAAATTCAAAATAAAAATAAAAGAAATAGAATTTGAAATAAAGCCACATAAAGATAAAAAATACACAGAGAGTCTGGATACCGTATGTTATTGTGTTGTCTTAAAATTTTTTGATGGCTGAGAAAGGAGCTAAAGTTGCTAAAAGACATTTGATTATAAATGCTGCTGGATTAAATATATATATATAGCTTTGACTTTAAAATTTAAGTAAAAAGACATGTTACTTTGGAGAAGAGGTGTTTCTTTTGTTTCCCCAGGAAATGAGAAGCTGTGGATTCAGTCTGAGTTAAGAAAAATCAGGTTTGACAAAGGAAGACCCACCTGAGAAATCTCTGATAGGAGAAAAGGCCCAGATGTCTGAGTTCTACATCCAGAACAGTTCAAAGACTGCTGTCTGAGATGATCAAGCCTCCCAGAATACTCCAGTCAGGACTTGATCATATTTCTAAATTTTCTTTGTTTTCCCATAAGATTATCAATGGCTTCAATCAGCAGAAAGTAGCCTAGAAAACTACACCCACATTCCCCAAAAATTGGATTAAGGATGTTAGGCTTTGTTTAGAATGTTGGTTACAAGTTCTTATGGATAATGGTCAACAGAAAAGCTAAAAAAGAGATTTGATTCAGAGTTCTTGTTTTAAAAAGTGGGGGTGGGGAATTGCTGTGGGACAATGGTCTGTACCCTGTCACTTGTATTTTAAATAAATGCTGATTAGCTAGTAGCCAGGCAGGAAGTATTGGTGAGGCAACCAAGCCAACAGCAGAAGCTGGCAATGAGAATCCTGGGAAGAGGGAAGATTCAGTCTGCAGTTGTCACCCAAACAGAGAGAAAGCCAGACACAGAGCAAGCAAGATGTGGCTATCTCGCTGAAAAAGGTACCAAGCCATGTGGCTAACACAGACAAGAATTATAGGCTAATATAAGTTATAAGAGTTAATAAGAAGCCTCAGATACTAGGCCAATCAGTTTATAATTAATGTAGATCTCTTTGTGATTTCTTTGGGACTTAATGAATGTGGGAACCGGGCAGAACAGAAACTCAGTCAACAGTCTTCTCCCTATTTCCCTTGCTTAACTTGGCTAAAAAGCAATTTTTTCAAAGAATTAATTTTTCATTTATTTCTTTTTAATATCTTTAAAATTTCTATTTTGCTCATTTCAGCCTTGATTTTTTGTTTCTTTTCCTTTTTTGAAAATAATTTTTTTCTCATATAATATATCCTGATTAGGGTTTCCCCTCCATCTATACTTCCTAGTTCCCCCATATTTCTCCTCTGATCCCGATCCATACTTATTTTATCTCCTTAAAAACACAAGGCTTCAAAACAAACAGAGACACATAAACGAATGAAATAAGCAGACAAACATGCAAAGGGATGATCATGAAATATAATATCATAAAAGACAAAAGCAAACACATCATAATGAAACAAAACAGAATCCAAGAAATCCAAGACAAGACACAAGAAATAGATACAAGCAGGGAGTCCCATTAGATCACACACTCAGAAATCCCATTCAGACACAAAACCAGAGGCCATACTATACATAAAAGGACATAGGTTAAGAAAGGGAGAGAGAGAGAAAGAGAGAGAAAACAAAAGTTATCAAAATTTAAAAAGATAAAATAAAGGCCCTCTCTTAATATTAAATGACAAAGAACCTCCAAACATACCGTAAAGCTACTTTTGAGTTGGTATTCAGTTGTACGATATGCATAACACTTAAGATAGTGTTTCAACGGGGAGAATCTGGAGTCTCACTTTCTATTCTTTCAGAATCAGTGTGGCTGGTTTGATGTTGAGGCTTTTGGTCAATTAGGAGTTGAATTGCCTGCATGTTGGTAAATATGGATTTACTTACATCCAGTCTGACCAGCACCATTTCTTGAAGATGCTGTCTTTTTTTCCAGTGAGTATTTCTGGTTCTTTATCAAAAATCAGTTGTCAACAGCCATATGGATGCATGCCCGGGTCTTCAATTTGATTTCATTGATCAATGTGTCTGTTTTTGTGCCAATACCATGCAGTTTTTTTTTTTACTGCATTATAATTTCAGGCTGTTGAGGTTGATACCTCTAGAAGTTCTTTTGTTCTTTAGCTTTGCTTTACATGACCTGGACTTGGTGTGTTTCCATATGGAGCAGAAAGTGTCCCTTTCAAGATTTATAAAGAATTGCATGGAAATTTTTTGGTGAAGAATCAATGAAAGAAAGAGTTGGTTCTTAGACAAAACCAATTAGATTGACAAACCATTATCCAAATTAACTGAACATTAGAGAAAAGAGATTTAAATTAGAAAAATTGGAGATGCAAAGAAGGACATAACAAAAGACACTGATGAAATCCAGTCAATTAAAAGGAAACACTTTAAAATTCTGTACTCTATAAAAGTAGAAACTAAAACAAATAAATAATTTTTGATACATAGTAGCTACTAACCTAAATCAAATAAGCAATTTAAATAGATTTATAGCTCCAAGTGAAATAGAAGCAGTCACTAAAAATCTTCCAAAAACAAACAAACAAAAAAAAGAGTTAAGGGCCAGATAATTTTACCACAGAATTCAACCAGACAGCATAGAAACAGAAGGAATATTGTGCAATTCATTTTCTGAGTCCACAGATTCCCCAGTTCTTTTTGAAAATAAAGTACAACAAGGAGCTTAAACTTCTGAAAAAAAAGCCAAACTGAATGATACAGGAAAAGAAAGTATTTTATTTGCATATCTTGGCTTGACTTTCTATTTCATTTGCCTAATGTTCTTTTCCTTCATGAATCATATTCATGTCTTCTTTGAGTTACTCAAGCACACATTCATTTTTCTGAATTTGTTTCCTGGGAGTTCTTTAAGGTCCTTTTCCTTTGTTAGTTTTAGTATTGGATTAACTATCTGTATAGGAGACATGTTGGTTTGGGTTTTGGCGGTTCTATTTGTATTTTTTATTTTTGTTGTTTCCTTTCTTCTTACAGTGTAGGCTTCAAAACACAAACATGTACACAATATGGAAGATCAAGTTTCTGTCCACGACAAAATCCAAAATCCTATAAAAATTTATTCATTGATAATTCCCTAGATGAACACAAGAGCAGAGAATTTCAAAGAATGATCCTCAACGTCATCAGATAATTCAGAGGTTTAAAATGGATGCAGAGAAGTGGCCCAATGAACGTAAAAAAATGATTTGCCTTAGTGATACCTAAGAAGATCCACTCATAAGGCTGATGGAAATGATGAAGATAATCCAGTATTTGAAAGTGTTCTCTCATCTATGTCTTTTAACTTCACGTCTCCAGATGTGAGTCTATAACCTGGCATAGAGAAGCAGAAAAAAAAAGAATGACAGGAGAAGCAGAAAAAAAAAGAAGTTGCAATGGAAGGAGCAAGAGGAAAGAGAATATTAGGGTGCAATCGATTTGAAAGAGAAATGGGAAAAATTGTTGGTGATATTAATTACAGAGGGATAAGATGCCAGCAAAGGGAGGAAAGAGGGTAAACTAACAGTTAAGTTGCCTGTAAAAGCAGAAGTAATCTTTTATTATCTAACCTAAAATTGCATATAATTAATCTAAGTCTATGTATACACATTTACTATATAGTTTAAATAAAATTTTACATCCTGGAATGATTATGCTCCCTCAAGACCCACAAACTGCGTAACAAAACAAAACACCCCATCTGGAAAATTCCCTCTTGCCCAGGGTAGTCCAAGAGAGTGTAAGAATATTATAGGCTATTGTTGTCATTCTGGTTGTCTTCTAGAGGTTAAAGATGCATTTTCATTACTGAAAATGACCCGGAGTTGTCTGAGCTTTATCTGACCTGAAAACCTTTCTGAGTACCAGTTTTCATGATACCAAAGCTGGTACAACGAGATGGCACAAGCAGTCTTAAACAGCTATAACACTTAAGAACTACAACAGTGACCAGCGTGTTACAATAACCCTAAGGGTTCGATAGTGCACATACACTTTGGCAGTACCAACAGATGGACCTAAGCCCTGCTTAGTAAGAGGAAAACCACGGATGGTTCTGGAAACACAGCCAGCCACCCAGGAATAATGAAGTCACCGATTGGAAGAGAATCTCCTACCTACCACTTTCCTAAACTTAAGTCATTCCTCTCTGCCTTCTCATACTTGAAAACACAGAAATGTGCAACTCTCACCCCTCATTAAATGAAATTCTCTTTGCAAGAGATGGAGACAACTACAGAAAACCACAGCTGACTAAAATGCACGGAGAACATGGGACCTTTGCCCTCCTGCGTCTGGTTCACCCATCTCAGTATCAGTTTTTCTATGTTCACTATTTGCTTGTAAATTTCACAATTTCAATTTTATTTGTAATTGAATAGTATTCCACGGTGTATGTTCTTTGTGCCATTTGAGAACTGATACATCCAAAATCAGCAGTGACATATCTAAAAGTCAGCCTCGGAACACACTAAAAGAAGGGGTGGAAGATTATAAGAGCCAGAGGAACAGGAAGTCTGCTATGAGGCTAATTCTCCTAGAAATGTCAGGAAGATAACCCATGAAATTTCACCAATATGGCCACCTATACAAGACATGAGTAATTGTCACCCAAGAGACATGTGAACATGGAAGTGGGGAAAACCTACAGGTCTCTATCCCCGGAGGAAGAACCAAAGGCAACTAAGGAATACCCAAAGCAGGACAGACAGTCATGCTCAGAGAAAAGCCACCTAACTGGTGATCTAATTCTAGGCTGTCTGTTCTGGACTCATATACATACAAGTATTACAAGGACTGAGTGTGTTGTATTTATGAACATACACAATTAAAGAAAAGAAGCCAGGAATTTGAGAGAGAGCGAGTATGGAATAGTACATGGGGGAGATATGACAGAATAAAGGGAAGGTCGAAAATTATACAGTTATATTTTTATTTCAGAAAAAAACAAAAAAAAATCAGTGCATATGCACAAGTTAAAGATAATACTTTTCATTGATATTACGCAACAAATACATGCATAATACTAGTAATTTCCCCAAACACTCATGATATTTTGCCAGTGACATTTCTTGTTAGCTATGCTGCCAGTCACAACTGACATGATTGTGTCTGATGGTATTTGGCAGAAGCGGCAGAGATTAGAGAGCCGAGACACAGATTCGGTCCTGCTAGTTAATCTGTGAAACTTTCACGTCCAGCCAATCAGTGGCACCTGCATGTGGCAATCATTCTCCTTGGTTACAGAAACCAACCTAGAGCAAAAGGAGCTAAACATAAATGTGAGAACATTTTCATAAGGAAATTTCAGATTCCTTTTAAGGAAGAGCAATGGAAGAAAGCAAAAAAAAAGCTTTGTTCTGTACACCTTTTTAATTATTCTATATCTGGAATTTTAAAATAAACACAGTCTGGAAGGAAAAGCGAGGTGGGTGTGTAATCTTCCATGGTCCATGATAAGAATCCCAATGCAGCCCTGTATTCAGCACGAGGCTTTAAACTGCTGTGCTGTGCCTGTTCCTCCACTCTTCTTTTGAGTTCCTTGTTAGAGCTGCTCAAACCTTTCATCTCATGAAACCTGCCAACTTCAGGAATATTTTATGAGTTACGAGCTTTGCAAGTTTTGCAGAATACACCCAACCATCACTTTTTGCAGGCAGCAGGGCTACAAATGTTTTCCCGAGATTAAAAAAAAAAAATCTATGAAAAAAGAAACCACGGAAAGAAAATGAGTAGCTTTTTCCACATTGTTTTCTGAAATCTCCTTTTCTATAAGCTGACATGCAGCTGGGCTCTGGGGCAGGTTGGACAGGCCATCCCACAGGGCTTGCCATCCCAGTCAAACCTCTCCCTAGAAGAACAGGCAGACTATGAATAATGAGATTCCTCCATTGTTCCAGGCATTGTCACGTAAAATAAGATATTACTGAATAAGTCAGTTATTAAAATAAAGTATTAATGAATAGGGAGGTTAACTTATTTGGTACTAACCAAATAAGTTAGTAATTGCTTATTATTAGTTATAAGTTCTTTTGTCCCACTTCCAATTAAATGCACTAATGTATTCTCTTTATGTGTCTAATTTAGTATTTTAATATCTAATTAACTTGGTATCAGGTGAAGTCTGCCAAACAATTTTTCTAAAACTCTGAGATCATAAGACACTCAAAGCCTAAAGTATGATTATCTTTAACTGAAAGCAATGCCTGAATACCCCTTCATGGCACCAGGACAGTAAGACATTAGGATGTCGAGAAGGAAGAGTCGGCTATTGTTTTCAACTGAACAACTCTAAAAAAAAAAAAAAATAAGAAAGATCCAAAGTGGTGAGCACACCTTCATGTGTGGCCTGTCTTATTTTGAACAAAGCAATTATTACAGAGTATGTAAAACATCTCAGCCTCAGTGTGGTTGATATTTTTTATTTACTACCTAACAGTCACCCTCTGACACACTGGTGAGGTATCTCTAAAAACCAGGTCTTTCTGGATTATAGGTTACTATCTCTGGACTGGTAACTGGGGAACTTGCATAGGACTAAACAAGGCCCTCTGAATGTGGGTGAGGGAGACATCTGTGGTTTGGGCAGTCTGTGGGGCCCCTAGCAGTGGGACCAGGATTTATCCCCAGTGCATGAACTGGCTTTTTGGAGCCCATTCCCTATGGAGGGATACCTTGTTTGGCCTAGATACAGAGGTAAGGGACTTGGTCCTGCCTCAACTTGATATGCCAGACTTTGTGGACTCCCCATGGGAGGACTTTTTCTTTCTCAGGAGTGGTTAGGGGCTTGGGTGAATGCAAGTTGGGGGGAAAGAGAGAGGAGGGGGGATTGGGGGAGCTGTGGTTGATGTGTAAAATAAAAAAGCCTTTTAAATAAATAATTAAAAATAATTTTCTGTAGAAGACATTGACTATTAAGTGGTGAATATCTAGATAAATCGCTGAGATTGTGGGGATAATAAGGACGATCTCTTTTTATTTTGCCTATGGCACTAGGAATTTACAAACTATAATTATCGTGCTACCAGAAATAATTTGTGGGCAAAGTGTCAGTTTGCTGCAAACTAAATTAAATTCCGGTCAGAGAAAACAATACCTAGCATGCTAAGCTACTCTAATGTGTCTGAGGACAATTCGCTCTTACCCATAGATTTTCATTAATCAGTCATTATCCAGGAAAGACCATGGCAGATCTGGCTGCACAGCACAGGTTAACCAGGCACCTCAGGCTGCAGCAACTGAATACAACTCTTCTGTGTCTTCACATTCTTAAGGTGAAAGTGTTGATTGTTGTGTTAGGAGAGGGGAAAAGAAATACATATTGATGCTCACATTTGAGAAGTAACAACTAGTTGAAGTGAGATGACTGTCCATTGAAATGTATCACACCTCCCTTAGGTGAGACATGACTAAACTTGAAATACTAATTAAAGCCTCATCCATATGTTTTTTTAAAGTATATCTTTATGATACTGTGCATTTAAACAGAGACACACAGACCCATTATTTATATATTTAATAACATACACATATATAACACTATTTTATATAACACTATATATAGCACTAGTACATAACACTATTATATTATATAATATAACACTATTATATAATTATATTATATATTATAGTTATGTACTATTGACAGAGTTATGAACTAGTGTTATGTACATATGACTAAGGAAAAAACAACTAACCAATGAGTATCCAAAAAAATCTAAGATGTGTCTCTTCTACTTATGGATTCTAATAGGGAAAAAGGAGGATGAGAGAGTTGATACAATAACCAATAATCTAAGATTAGCTAAGCATGCTAGGTATTGCTTTCTCTGACCAGAGCTGCAAACTGAGCTACTGTGTAATAGGAAGGAGATTGTGTTTATTCATAAGTAAACATTTTCTAGAGACTCTTGTGCACCAGGCTTCATGACACATTTTAAGAATAAGAGATAACATAAAAATATTTCCCAGACCCATGAATTTGTTGATGACAGAAACAAAAGATTCAGAGATGGCTACAATATAATCATTGGACTTAAGAGTCACATAATAGCAAGTATGCAGAGGAGAATAATGAGGAATTGAAGGATATAAGTGATGGGATAGGGGAATTGGGAAGGGAGGTCTTCAGGGTGGGGAAGGAGTTAAATCCACATGAATGAGGTAAGTACGTAAATAATAACAAGGATGTGTGATAGAATCATAAGGAATCATACTATTAACTATTATTTACCTAAAAAGAAACTTTTATGTAATTCTTTATGTAAAGATAGATAGATAGTTAAATAAATGTTTCTTATCTATGGTGAGGGTACTTCCACTGTGAGCCAAAGAATACCTAACCAAAACTCCAATACCAGACATGGGAAACCCCCTTCTGAGTTATTGGCTAGAACTGTCAAGAGACTCCCAAAACACACATCTCATTGCCTATTGCTCGTTGTTGCCCCTAGGGGAGAAAGGTACATTTATATTGCTAAAGACACCATGCACTTTAGAAATAACAGTCAGCGGACTCTGAGTACCTCTGTCTCAGAACTAGCTTTCATGGTACCAAAATGCACATGCAGGTATTCAAAGGAGTGAGTCCAGCAACCATATTTATCTAGCTATGGCTCATGTGAACCGCATCCACAAACATCATGGCATAATAACTATAAGAGTACAGTAGCGGTATACTTGCCTTGGTGGCAGATAGCAGCTCCAGTTGAACTTGGGACCTCCACAACAATGCGGAAGCCACTCCTGGTGCTGGGAACCTAACATATTCCTCACTGCCAGTGAACTCACGTTCATTAGTGTAGAATCTACAACCACTAATTTGCTAAACCGGTATAATACTTAAGACCAATCTATAAAAAGTTTCCTTATACATTCTTTAAGGGTAGCCTTCACCCTTCATCAAGGAGACTTCTTTTTTCAACAGTCTAATGAGACTACAAGAAACCCAAAGTGAACAAAATGCAGGCTTTGAAGCACAGTCTCAACACTACAGTTACAAAACACTTTGTCACCCAAGGCTGAGGGAATAAGAGGGCAAAAACCCAGAGGTTTAGTCCGTTATCATCATAGTGTGACATGGTGGCACACAGGCAGACATGGTGTTAGAGAGTGAGCAGAGAGTCCTACATCTTGACCGCAAGCAACAGGAGACCTCAAAACCCGCCCTCACAATGATACATTTCCTCCAACAAGGCCACAGCTACTTTAGTAAGGTCACACCTCCTAATAATGCCTCTCCTTTGGAGGTCTTTTTTTAAAAAAATCATTTCAAAAACCTGTCTACCTGTGGAGGTATTAAAGAAGAACTAGAAAGATTTAAAAAGAAATGTAAGGTCTTGAAATGTAGCTCAATGGTAAGGTCCTTGCCCAGTATGCACATGGACTAGGATTTGATCTTTAGTACCAACTGATACTCATCTCCCAAAAATAAAATAAAAAAGAAAAGTAAACTTTATTATTTAAAATACCGGAAAATGTTCCCTGGATGGGTTAAAAAATATACAGCAAAAAAAAAAAAAGGAAGAAAAACATTCTAGAATAGTATGGAAGCACATGGTCTATCTTCATCTACATGGTCTATCTTCATCTACATGGTCTATCTTCATCTACATGTTCTATCTTTATCTACATGGTGTTGTTAAACATGTGATATGTCCATGCTCATGGGATATATGAAAGACTTAAATCTCTCCACTTTTCGGGAGGCCTAGACTTACAGTACCAAGGAGGTGATTTTTGGCTAGTGTTCCCTTCCCATGCCCTGCTGCCATGTTACGCCATCTTGTCATGGAATGTAAAGGCTGGTGTGGAAGAATTGTCTGTATTCTGTCAATCATGATTTAAATAAACGCTGATTGGTCATTAGCCAGGTGGGACAACCAGACAGGAAGTAGAGGCGGAGCAAGGAGAATAGGAGAATTCTGGGAAGCAGGAAGCTCTCTAGATATTCCTTCCAGACCACCAAAGAAGCAGGATGTGACCTGCCCTGCTAAAAAAGGTACTGAGCCATGTGGCTAACATAGATAAGGATAATGGGTTAATATAACTTATAAGAAATAATACGAAGCCTGAGCTAATGGGCCAATCAGTTTGTAACTTATGGAGACTCTCTGTGTGATTTTCTTTGGGGCCTAATGACTGTGGGACCTGGTGGGAAGACAGAAACCAACCAGGCCCTCATGCTACTAAAGGCCAATAGAGTTGAGAAAAAGAGCACAACTTTCCACTTACAACCAGCTGGATCCTATAATAAAACCATAACTGATAAGTCAGTTGATCCAGCTTGTAGCAAAGCCCCCATCTTCTAATCGGCTCTTACTTGAATTATCTGTTAAAATAATTAGCTTTCAACAAGAAATTTGAAGAGAACATTCAAATTATAATATAGCACTCATGTTTTACCCCAAATACATTCATTCCATCACAATACAATAGACTACAATAGACTCTAAAGTCGTACCTTATCTTCACATTAAGTCAGAACACTGAAGTCCAGGTTCATATATGTGTGTGTGTGTGTGTGTGTGTGTGTATGTTTGCTTCAGACAAAAGCCATATTTTGTCAGATTCCCCTTAACCATAAGCTTGTGAAAGTAAAACCGTATTTGTTTGCTTTCAGAATACAGTAAGATCATGAGACAAGCTTTAATATCCACAATCTCTTCTCCGAAGGGTGCAATGGGGATTCAAATGAATACAGAGATTCCAAAACACAAAGCAACCTAACATTTCAACTTTCAGAGTTGTCTTCAGGAACCCCATTTCCTACCTTCTGGGCACATTAGGACAACAGTTAGGCCTCCAGGAAATTAGGTGGCATGACCCTTATGGCTTAAAAACTGAAAGGTTGAGGTTCACACGTACATATGCTCAGGCTTGATGGAGTATTATAAACCTGAATCAGAAACAGCAACTCTGTTCTGACTTCATTCTCAAGACTGATAGATGTGCTTCCTGGGGTCTTTCTGGGGTGACCCATCCTGGGAAAATTCTCCTTAAGAGCCCAGACTCTCCCTACTAGACTGTCAGTTTTAGGAAGAAGAATCCAATGTCCCCCACAGCTTTTACATTCTACCAACTGGATAATTGGGGCACAGGATGATAACATGATTATTGTTTGATAAATTCCAGCATGTCAATACGACTCAAACCAGGACTGGCTATAGTTACAGTCATGGATATAAAGGAATTCTATATTGTGAATGACATGATTTGGGATATAGCACTGTATATATCTGAATATCATTCATATCCTTATAGAAATAAACTAAATATATTGAAATACATTTTACTTTCTTTTACAAGAAGGCTAGTTTACTTTTATATAAGTAGAACTCAGGGAAATTATCCTGAATGGGTGAAAAGTCTAGTATTTGACTGGATTTTTACAATCCAGTTTTTTATTAAACTAGGAATTATTATAAATTGTCCCTCTTCCACACAACACCAATTATTAATAAAATGGAATTATCCCATTAGATGATAGAAAAAACCTTGAGCAAAGATAAATGTGTGCACATACATTCTCTCTGTTAATAAAGGGCAAAGCAAAAAGAGATTCCCTAATTGAAAAGTTAATTGCAGGATTTATTATTTTTTGTTCATACAATGAAGTTAGTAGACCCTTTATGTCTGTGCTGCATTGAGGATGCTTCAGCCTTTATAACATAATAATTAAGTAATTCAAAAGTAATCTTTTCAGGCCTAACATATTTGAAGAGGTTGCTTACTGTCTTCATTCATTGTTATATTTTGTTAAGACCTTTAGATAGTCTTATTGGTTTTCAACATGCACTTCATTTCTATTTTAATCATTTTCTGTCCCAATTATTTTCAGCAGGATGGATATGATTTGTTTGTTCCTTTTTCTGCTTAGGTTGACCCTTAACACAGTTAACTCTCCACCTCTGGAGAATGGAACACACGAAAACATAATATGCTAGATTTTAGGTAGACTGAGTGTTTCATGACATTGCCCTGATGCAGAAGATTAAGAAGATAATAAGGAAGTGCAAATTGCAACAACCAAGAGTGTGCTATTGGCCGTCTAGGTGGAATGGGTGTCAATCTTTAGGTCTCAGTTTAAGCCATTGTTTGAATTTGGCCTAATATATTCATATTAAGATTTTTTTTGTCATGGCAACAGTCTACATATTCAAACTCTTCTCTTACAAAAATTATCCCTTCAGGTTTCCGGACATGCTGCTTATTGATGGGCCACCATTTGCCAGCACATTTAGTTTGAAGGGAGATTTGATTTGCTGTATCGTTTTAGTATCTGGGGAATCTTTCTGGAGAGCTTCACACATTACCCTCTAGATGAAATCTTGTCAGAATGATGCAGACAACTTTCTGATTAGTATGCAGAAAAGATTACTTTACAAAGCGTGTTCTATTTACAGAAAAAAATGTGAGAAAAAAACTCCCAATAGGTGTTTGTTTGAAACACATTTCTCTACTTAGTATTTGTGTATTGTTTAGGATATTTTATGGGGTGATAAAACATCTGTGATTAAAACCTCTACCTTTATGGTGATGTCTCTGTTATTTTTATTAAATATATTAAGAATTTTTATACTATTTTCTAGAAGAAATATTAATTAGTGTGGTAATCTTATCTATATG
>PVIU01030820.1:0-15606 GCA_004026605.1 Ondatra zibethicus | reverse complement strand
CGTGGGCCCCTGCAAGAGCATCATGCATTCTGAGCCTGGGTGCCCTGCAAGTGCATCATGCGTTCTGAACCTGGGTCCTTTGCAAGAATGTCATGCATTCTGAACCTGGGTCCTTTGCAAGAGCATCATAAGTTCTGAACCTGGGGCATATGCAAGAGCCTCATGCGTTCTGAACATGGTTCTTCTGCCAGACCTTCATGCGTTCTGAACCTGTGATGTCTGCAAGAGCATCATTCGTTCTGAACCTGGGTCCTCCCAAGAACATCAAGTGTTCTGAACCAGGGTCTTCTGCAAAAGCCTCATGTGTTCTAAAACTGTTTCCTCTGCAAGATCGTCACTGGTTCTGAACCTGGTTCCCCTGCAAGTTCATCATGCATTCTGAACCTGAGAGTTCTGCATGAGCATCATGCATTTTGAACCTGTGTCCCCTGCAAGAGCATCAGTGTTCTGAACCTGGGACCCCAGCAAGAGCATAATGCGTTCTGAACATTGTTACCATAAAGAACATTATATTTTCTGAACCATGTTCCCCTGGAATTTAATGATACATTCTGAACCTGAGTCTCCTGCATGAGCATCATGCATTCTGAAACAGGGTCCCCTGAAAGAGCATCATGCGCTCTGAACCTGGGTACCTTAAAGAGCGTCATGCATTCTGAACCTGGTTCCCGTAATGAGCATCATGAATTCTGAACTTGCGTCCTCTGCAAGAGCATCATGAGTTCTGAACCTGGGTCCCCTAAAGAGCATCATGAGTTTTGAACCTGGGTCCTCTGCAAGAGCATTGTGCGTTCTGAACCTCGTTCCCCTTAAGAGCATCATGAGATCTGAACCTGGGTCCTCTGAAAGAGTGTCATGCATTCTGAACCTGGCTACACTACAAGAGTATCATTCGTTTGGAACCTGGGTACCCTGCAAGAGAATCTTGCTATCTGAAACTCGGTCCTCCAAAAGAGCATCATGCATTCTGAAACTGGATACACACCAAGAGTATCATGCGATCTGAAACTGGGTCTTCTTCAAGAGCGTCATGCATTCTGAACATGGGTCCCCTACAAGAGCATCCCGCATTCTGACCCTGGGTCCCATGCATGAGCATCATGCGTTCTGAACCTGGGTCCCCTGCAAGAGCATCATGAGTTCTGAACATGGGTCTTCTACAAGGGCATCATGCATTCTGAACCTGGTCAAATGCAAAAGCATCATGCATTCTGAACCCGGATCCTCTGCAAGGGTCACGTGCATTCTGAACCTGTGTCCTTTGTAAGTGATTCATGCATTCTATACTTGAGTCCTCTGTAATAGCAGCGTGTATTCTGAACCTGAGTCCCCTGCATTAGCAACATGCATTCTGAACACGGGTCCCGTGCAAGAGCATCATGCATTCGGAACCGGGGTCCCCAGCCAGAGCATCATGCATCCTGAACCTGGGTCCTCTATAGGAGCATCAAGAGTCCTGAACCTGGGTCTCCTAAAGAGCATCATGAGTTCTGAACCTGGGTAACTGAAAGAGCATCATGCATTCAGAACCTGGGTTCCCAGCAAGATCATCATGCATTCTAAACCGACGACCCCTGCGAGAGCATCATGTGTTCTGTACCTGGGTCCCCTGCAAGAGAATCCAGAGTTCTGAACCAGGGTCACCTGCAAGAGCATCCTGCATTCTGAACCTTGGTCCTCTGCAAAAGTATAATGCATTCTGAACCTGGGTCCTTTGCAAGAGCATCATACATTCTGAACATTTCTACTCTGCAAGAGCGTCATGCATTCTGAACCAGGGTCACCTGCAAAACCATCATGCTTTCTGAACCTGGGCCCCTGCAAAAGCATCATGTGTTCTGAACCTGTTTCCACTAAAGAGCATCATGAGATCAGAACCTGGGACCTCTGCAAGAGCGTCATGCATTCTGAATCTGGTTCCCCTAAAGGGTATCATAAGTTCTGAACCTGAGTCCTCTGCAAGAGCATCATGCATCTTAAACCTGTGTCCTCTGAAAGAGTCTCATGCATTCTGAACATGGCTACACTACAAGAGTATCATGTGTTTGGAACCTGGGTACACTGCAAGAGAATGTTGCATTGAACCTGGGTCCTCTGAAAGAGCTTCATGCATTCTGAACCTTGCTACACAACAAGATTACCATGCTTCCAGAACCCGGGTACCCTTCAAGAGCATCATGGGTTCTAAACCTGGGTCCCATTCAAGAGCATCATTCCCCTGAAAAAGTATATGCTTTCTGACCCTGGGTCCCTTACAATAGCATCATGAATTCTGGACCCGGGTCCCCTGCAAGAGCATCATGTGTTCAGAACCTGGGTCATCTGCCAGAGCATCATGGGTTCTGAACCTGGTTTCCCTATAGAGAATCATGAGTTCTGAACCTGGTTCCTCTGCAAGAGCATCATGCATTCAGAACCTGTGTCCTCTGCAAGAGGGTCATGCATTCTGAAACAGGGTCCCTTGATGCAAGAGCATCATGTGTTCTGAGACTTGGTCCTCTGGATGAGCATCATGCATTCTGAACCTGGGTCATCTGAAAGAGCATCATGGATTCTGAAGCTGTGTCCTCTTCAAGAGCTTCATGAATGCAGAACCTTGGTCCTCTGCAAGAGCATTATTCGTTTTGAACCTGGGTCCCCTAAAGAGCGTCATGATTTCTGAACCTGGGTCCTCTGCAAGAGCATCATGCATTCACAACCTGCATCCTCTGCAAGAGTGTCATGCATTCTGAAACAGCGTCCCATGAAAGAGCAACATGCGTTCTGAACCTGGGTCCTGTGCAAGCGCATCATGTGTTCTAAAATTTGGGCCCCTCCAAGAGCATCATGCATTCTTAACTTGGGTCCTCTGCAAGATCATCATGTATTCTGAACATGGGTCCTCTGCAAGATCATCATGCATTCTGAAACTGGGTCAATTGCAAGATCATCATGCCTTCTGAACCTCAGTCACCAGAAAGAGCATCATGTGTTCTGAACCTTGTTACCAAAAGAGCATCATGAGTTCTGAACCTGGGTCCTCTGCAAGAGCATCATGCGTTCTGAAAGTGGGGCCCCTCCAAAAGCTTCATGCGTTCTGAACCTGGGTCCCCAGCTATTGGATCATGATTCCTGAACCTGGGTCCTCTGCAAGAGCATCATACATTTGAAAGAGCGTCATGAGTTCTGAACCAGGGTCCTCTGCAAGAGCATCATGCGTTCTGGACCTGGGTCCTCTGCAAGAACATCATGCATTCTGAACCTGGGTCCTCTGCAAGGGCCTCATGCGTTCTGAACCTGCCTCCTCTTAAAGAGTGTCATGCATTCTCACCCTGGATACACTACAAGAGTATCATGTGTTTGTAACCTACGTACCCTGCAAGAGCATCATGCATTCTGAACCTGGGTCCTCTGCAAGAGCATCATGTGTTCTGAACTGGGGTCCCATGCAAGCATATCATGCTTTCTGACAATGAGTCCTCTGTAAGAGCATAATGCGTTCTGAACCTGAGTCCTCTGCAAGAGAGACATGAGAGAACCTGGGTCCCTGCAAGAACATCATGAGTTGTGAACATGGGTCTTCTGCAACAGCATCATGCGTTCTCAAATTGGGTCCTATGAAAGAGCGTCATGCATTCGAAAACTGGCTACCCTGCAAGAACATCATGCGGTCTGAACCTGGGTCCTCTTGATGAGCATCATGCATTCTGAACCCGGGTCCCCTGAAATAGCATCTTGTTTTCTGAAATTGTGTAATCTGCAAGAGCATCGTGCATTCTGGACCTGGGTCCTCTGCAGGAGCATTATGCGTTTTGAACCTGGTTCTGTGGAAAGAGCATCATGAGTACTGAACCTGGGTCCTCTGCAAGAGCATCATGAGCTCTGAACATGGGTCCTCTGCAAGAGCCTCATGCATTCTGACCCGGGGTTCCCTGAAAGAGCATCATACTTTCTGAAAATGGGTCCCCTGCAAGAGAATAATGAGTTCTGAAATTGGGTCCTCTGCCAGAGCATCATGCGTTCTAACCTGGGTCCTCTGCAAGAGCATCATACATTCTGAACATGGGTAATCTGCTAGAGCATCATGAGTTCTGAACCTGGGGCCTCTGCAAGAGCATCATGCGTTCTGAACCTGAGTCACCAGGAAGATCATCATGCATTCTGACCCTGTGTCCCCTGCAAGAGCATCATGCATTCTGATCCTGAGCCCGTGCAAGAGCATCATGAGTTCTGAACATGGGTCTTCTGCAAGAGCAGCATGCGTTCTGAGCCTGGTTCAAATGCAAGAGCATTCAGAACCTGCATCGTCTGCAAGTGGGTCATGAATTCTGAAACAGGGTCCATGGAAAGAGCGTCATACGTTCTGAACCTGGGCCTCTTCAATAGAGTCATGCATTCTGAACCTGGGTCACCTGCAAGAGCATCATGAGTTCTGAACATGGGTCCTCTGCAAGAGCATCATGCGTTCTGAACCTGGGTCAAATGCAAGAGCATCATGCATACTGAACCTGCTTCGTCTGCAAGAGCAACATAGGTTCTGAAATTGGGTCCTCTCAAGAACATCATGCGTTCCGAAACTGTGTCTGCTGAAAGATCCTCATGCAATCTGAACCAGGGTCCTCCGCAAGAGCATCATGCGTTCGTAACCGGGATCATCAGCTTGAGCATCTTGCATCCTGAACCTGGGTATTCTGCAAGACCATCATGCATTCTGAACCTGGGTTTCCTAAAGAGCATCATGCATTCTGAACCTGTGTACTGTGCAAGAACGTCATAAATTCTAAACCTGGGTCCCCTGCAAGAGAATCATGCATTTTGAACCTGGGTCCTGTGCAAGAGCATCATGCATTCTGAACCTGCGTCCTGTGCAAGAGTGTCATGCATTCTGAAGCAGAGTCCCCTGAAAGAGCATCATGCATTCTGAACTTGGGTCCTCTGCAAGAGCATCATTCATTCTGAAACTGGGGCCCCTGCAAAAACATCATGCATTCTGAAACTCAGTCCAATGCAAGAGCATCATGAGTTCTGAACCTGGGTCTGCTGCAACAGCATCATGTGTTCTGAAATTGGGTCCCCTGTAAGAGCATATGCTTCCTGACGCTGGATCCCATATGAGGGCATCATGCATTCTGAACCAGGGTCCCTGCAAGGTTATAATGCGTTCTGAACCTGGGTCCTCGAAAGAGCATCATGCATTCTGAACTTGGGCCCTCTACAAGTGCATCATGTGTTCAGAACCTGGGATTCCTAAAGAGCATTATGTGTTCGGAACCTGGGTCCTCTGCCAGATCATTATGCGTTCTGAAAGTGGGTCCTCTTAAAGAGTGTTATGCGTTCAGAACCTGGCCATCCTACAAGGGCATCATGAGTTCTTAACCCAGGTCCTCTGCAAGGGAATCATGTGTTCTGGAACCAGTGTCTCCTACAAGAGCATCATGTGTTCTGAACCTGGGTCCTCTGAAAGAGCATCATGCATTCTGAATATGGGTCACCTGCAAGAGCATCATGAATTTAACATGTGTCCTCTGCAAGAGCCTCATGTGTTCTGAACCTGTGTCCTCTGCTAGAGCTTCATGCGTTCTGAAACCAAGTCCTCTGCAAGAGCATCATGCATTCTGATCCTGGGTCTCCTGCGATAGCATCATGCATTTGGAACCCGGATACCTTGCAAGCGCATCATGCGTTCTGAACCTGGGTCCTCTGCAAGAGGATCATGAGTTCTGAACCTGGGTCCTCTGCAAGAGCATCATGCGGTCTGAACTTGGTACCTCTGAGAGAGCTTCATGCGTTCTATACCTGGCTATCCTAAAAGGGCATCCTGAGTTTGGAACCCAGTCCCCTTCAAGAGCATCATAAGTTCTTAACCTGTCCCTCTGCAAGAGCATCATGCATTCTGAACCAGGGTCCCCTGAAAAAGCATCATGCATTCTGAACCTGAGTCCTCTGCAAGAGCATAATTCATTCTGACCTTGGTTCTCAGCAAGATCATGCAATCTGAATACTAGGCCTCTGCAAGAGCATCATGCTTTCATAACCTGGGACCTCTAAAAGAACATTGTGTTTTCTGAACTTGGGTCCTCTGCAAGAGAATCATGTGTTCTGATCCTGGGTCCTCTGCAAGAGCCTCATGAGTTCTGAACATGTGTCCTCTGCAAGATAGTCATGCATTAGGAACCTGTGTTCTCAGCAAGAGTATCATGCGTTCTGAAACTCTGCCCTGCAAGAGCATCAGGAATTCTGAACCTGGGTCTCCAGCCAGAGCATCATGCATGCTGAACCCTGATATCCTGAAAGAGCATCAAACATACTGAACCTGGGTCGTCTGCAAGCGCATCATGCGTTCTGAACCAGGATCCTCTTCAAGAGCATTATTCGTTCTGAACCTGGGTCCCCTGCAAGAGCATATGCGTTCTGAACCTTGGTTTTCTGAAAGAGTGTATAGCGTTCTGAACTTGGCTAACCTACAAAGGCATCAAGAGTTCGGAACCTGGGTCCCCAGCAAAAGCATCATGCATTCTTGATCTGGGTCCTCTGCAAGAGCATCATGCATTCTGAACTTGGGTCACCTTCAAGAGCCTCATGCATTCTGAACCTGGATACCCTGCAAGCACATCATGCGTTTGGAACCTGGGTCACTTGCAAGAACATCATACGTTCTGAACCTGGGTCCTCAGCAAGAACATAATGTGTTAAGAACTGGGGTCCCCTGCAAGAACATCATCTGTTACAAACCTGGGTCCTATACAAGAGTGTCATACATTCTGTACCCATGTCACCTGAAAGAGCATCATGCATTCTGGACCCGGTTCCCCAGGAAGAGCGTAATGCATTCAGACCTGGGGTCACCTGCAAGATAATCATGCATTCTGAACCTGGATCCTCTGCAAGAGCATTACACGTTCTGAACCTGGGTCTTCTGCAGCAGTGTGAAACTGAGTCCTCTGCAAGAGCATCATGCATTCTGAACCTGGGATTTCTGAAAGAGCATATAGCGTTCTGAACCTGGCTATCCTAGAAAGGCATCAAGAGTTCAAAACCTGGGTCCCCAACAAGACCATCATGCGTTCTCAACCTGGGCCCCCTTCAAGAGCATCATGCGTTGTCAACCTGGGTAATCTAAATAGCATCATGTGTTCTGAACCTGGGTCCTCTGCAGGAGCCTAATATGTTCTGAACCTGGCTACACTGCAAGACATCTTGCGTTCGGAAACTGGATCAGCTGCAAGAGCGTCATGAGTTCTGAAACTGGGACCTCAGCAAGAGCCTAATGCATTCAGAACAGGGGTCCCCTGCAAGAGCATCATCCATTATGGACCTCAGTCTCTGCAAGAGCGTTATGCATTCTGAACCCAGGTCACCTGCAAGAGCATCATGCATTCTGAACCTGAGTCCTCAGCAAGAGCATAATGTGTTCAGACCCGGGGTCACCTTCAATAGCATCATGTGTTCTGAACCTCGGTTCCCTGAAAGGGCATCATGGGTTCTGAACCTGGGTCATCTGCAAGAGCATCATGCAATCTGAATTAAGGTCAACAGCAAGAGCATCATGCATTCTGAACCTGTGCCTTCTGCAAGAGAAGAATGTTTTCTGAACCTGGGTTCCCTAAAGAGCATCATGAGTTCTGAACCTGCGCCCTCTGCAAGAGTATCATGCTTTCTGAACCTGGGTTTTTTTGAAAGAGCATATAGCATTCTGAACCTGGCTATCCTATGAAGGCATCAAGAGTTCAGAACCTGGGTCCCCAACAAGAGCATCATGCGTTCTTGACCTGGGTCCTTTGCAAGAGCCTCATGCATTCTGAACCTGACTACCATGCAAGCACATCATGTGTTCAGAACCCGGCTCACCTGCAAAGCATTATGTGTTCTGAACCTGGGTCTTCAGCAAGAGCATAATGCGATCAGAACTGGCGTCCCCTGCAAAGGCATCATACATACTGAACCTGCTTCTGCTGCAGGAGGATCATGTGATCTGAACCTGGGTTCCCTTCAAGAGCATCATTAGTTCGTTCTGAATCTGAGTCCTCTGGAAGAGTATCATGCTTTCTTAACCTGGGTCCCCTGCAATAGAATCATGCATTCTGAACCTGGGTCCATTGCAAGAGCATCATGCATTTAACATGAGTCCTCTGCAAGAGCCACATGTGTTCTAAACATGAGTTCTCTGCAAGAACATCATGCATTCTGAACCTGGGTCCCCTGAAAGAGAATCATGCAATCTGAACAATGATCAACTGCAATAGCATCATGCATTTAACATGTGTCCTCTGCAAGAGCCTCATGTGTTCTGAACCTGTGTCCTCTGCTAGAGACTCATATGTTCTGAACCTGAGTTCTCTGCAAATGCATCGTGCATTCTGAAACTGAGTCCTCTGCAATAGCATAATGCGTTTTGAACCTGGGTCCCATGCAACAGGATCATGCATTCTGAACCTGGGTCCCCTGCCAGAGCATCATGCATTCTGAACACAGGTCCCCTGCAGAGCATCATGCGTTCTGAACCTGGCATCTCTGCAAGAGGATGATGCATTCTGAACCTGGGTCCCATAAAGAATATCATGAGTTTTGAACCTGGGTCCTATGCAAGAGCATCATGCGGTATGAATCTGGGACATCTGCAAGAGCATCATGCTGTCTTAACCTGGGTTCCCTACAATAGCATCATGTTATCTGAACCTTGGTCCTCTGCAAGAGCATCATGTGTTCTGATCCTGGGTCTCCTGCAGGAGCATTATGAGTTCTTAACCTGTGTCCTCTGCAAGATCCTCATGCGTTCTGAACCCGGGTCCCCTGCAAGAGCATCATGAGTTCTGTAGCTGGGTCCCCAGCCAGAGCATCATGAATGCTGAACCCTGGTCCCCTGCAAGGGCATCACACATTCTGAACCTGGGTCCTCTGCAAGAGAATAATGGGTTCTGACCTGAGTCACTTAAGGAGCACCATGAGTTTTGAACCTGGGTCTTCTGCAAGAACTTCAAGCAGTCTAAACCAGGGTCCTCTGAAAGAGCTTCATGCGTTCTCAACTTGGCTATCCTACAAGGGCATCATTATGTTGGAACCTGGGTCCCCTGCAAGAGCACCATGAGATCTAAACCTGGGTCTTCTGCAAGAGAATCATGTGTTCTGAACCGGGATCCCCTGCAAGAGCATCATGCATTCTGAACCTCATTCCTCAGCAAGAGTATAATGTGTTCATACCCGGGGTCACCAGCAAGAGCACCATCTGTTCTGAACCTGGGTCCTCTGCAGAGCATCATGCTTTCTGAACCTGGGTCCCCTAAAGAGCATCATGAGTTCTGAACATGGGTCCTCTGCAAGAGAATCATGCATTCTGAACCTGAGTTATCTGAAAGAGCATAGAGCATTCAGAACCTGGCTATCCTAGAAAGGCATCAAGAGTTCAGAACCTGGGTCCCCCGCAAGAGCATTATGCATTCTTGACCTGGGTCCTCTGCAAGAGCCTCGTGTGTTCTGAACCTAGATACCCTGCAATCACATCATGAGTTCGGAACCTGGGTCTCCGGCCAGATCATCATGCATTCTGAACCTGGGTCCTCAGCATGAGCATAACGTGTTCAGAACCTGGGTTCCCTGCAAGAGCATCATCTGTGACGAACCTGAGTCCTCTGCAAGAGCGTCATGCATTCTGAACCCAGGTCACCAGCAAGAGCATCATGCTTTCTGAACGTGGTTCCTCAGCAAGAGCATAATGCGTTCTACCAGGGGTCACCTGCAAGAACATCATGTGTTCTGAACCTGGGACTTCTGCAACAGCGTCATGCATTCTGAAACTGGGTCATCTGCAAAGCATCATGCATTCTGAAACTGGGTATGCTCCAAGAGGATCATGAGATCTGAACCTGGGTCCCCTTCAAGAACATCATGAGTTCTCAATCAGGGTCCCTTGGAAGAGCATCATGCGTTCTGAACTTGGGTCCAATGTAAGAGCATCATGCGTTTAATATGAGTCCTCTGCAAGAGCCTCATGAATTCTGAACCTGTGTCCTCTGCAGGAACCTCATGCACTCTGAAGCCAAGTCCTCTGCAAGAGCATCATGCGTTCTGAACCTGTGTCCCCTTCAAGAGCATCATGTGTTCGGAGCCTCTGCAAGTGCTTCATGCATTCTGAACCGGGGTCCCCTGCAAGAGAATCATGCGTTCTGAACCTATGTCCTCTGCAAGAGCATCATGAGTTCTGAACCTGGGTCCTCTGCAAGAGCAACATTCATTCTGAACCTGGGTCCCCTGCCAGATCATCATGTGTTCTGAACCTGTATCCCCTATAGAGCATCATGAGTTCTGAACCTCGGTCCTCTTCAAAAGCATAAAGAGTTCTGAACATGGTTCCTCTGCAAGAGCATCATGAGTTATGAAACTGTGGCCTCTGCAAGAGCATCATGCATTCTGACCCTCAGGCCACTGCAAAAACATCATGCATTCTGAAACTCGGTCCCCTGCCAGAGCATCATCCGTTCTGAACCTTGTTACCCTAAAGAGCATCATGAGTTATGAATCTGGGTACTCTGCAAGTGCATCATGCATTCTGAACCTGGGTCCCCTAAAGTGCATCATGAGTTCTGAACCTGGGTCCCCTGCAAGAGCATCATGAGTTCTGAACCTGGGTGCTCTGCAATAGTGTCACACGTTTTGGACCAGGGTCACCTGAAAGATCGTCATGTTTTCTGAAACTGACTACACTACAAGAATATCATTAGTTTAGAACCTGTGTCCCCTGCAAGAACATTATGCGTTCTGAACCTGGCTCTTCTCCAAGAGCATCATACGTTCTAAACTGGGGTACCCTGAAAGAGCATCATGTGTTCTGAAACTGAGTCCTCTGCAAGAGCATAATGTGTTCTAAACATGGGTCGTCTGCAAGTGACTAATGCCTTCTGAACATGGGTCCTCTGCAATAGAGTCATGCATTCTGAACCTGGGTCCTCTGCTAATGCATCATGCATTCTAAACCTGGGTCTTCTGCAAGAGCATCATGATTTCTGAACATGGGCCTCTGAAAGAGCATCATGCATTGTGAACCTGCGTCCTCTGCAAGAGAGTCATGTATTCTGAAACAGGGTCCCCTGAAATAGCATCAGGCATTCTGAAACTGGGTTTTCTGCAAGAGCTTGATGCATTCTGAACCTGGTTCCCCTGCAAGAGCATAATGCTTTCTGAACCTGGGTCCTCTGCTAGAGGATCATGCATTCTGAACCTGCACCCTCTGCTAGAAGGTCTTGTATTCTGAAACTGGGTCCTTCAAGAGCATCATGAGTTCTTAACATGGGTCCTCTGCAAGAGAGTCATGCGTTCTGAACCTGGGTCTTCTGCAAGAGCTTCATGCGTTCTGAACCTGGGTCCTCTGAAAGAGCATAATGCGTTCTGAACCTGTGGCCTCTGCAAGAGCATCATGCTTTCTGACCCTCAGGCCACTGCAAAAGCATCATGCATTCTGAACCTGGGTCCCCTGCCAGAGCATCATCCGTTCTGAACCTTATTTCCCCAAAGAGCATCCTGAATCCTGATTCTGAATACTCTGCAAGAGCATCATGCATTCTGAATCTGGGTCCCCTAAAGTGCATCATGAGTGCCGAACCTGGGTCTTCTGCAAAAGCATCATGCCTTCTGGACCTGGGTCATCTGAAAGATCGTCATGCATTCTGAACCTGACTAACCTACAAGAGTATCATGCGTTCAAATCCTGGGTCCCTTGCAAGGGAATCTGTCTCTTCTCCAAGAGCCTCCTACATTCTAAACCCAGGTTCCCTGCAAGAGCATCATGCATTCTAACATGGGTTGTCTGCAAGAGACTCGTGACTTCTGAACATGGGTCCTCTGCAAGAGCATCATGCGTTCTGACCTAGGGGCCCTTGCAAGAAGATCATGCTTTCTGAATATGGGTCCCCTAGAAGAGCATCATGCATTTATAATCTGGCAACCCCTGCAAGAGAACCATGAGTTCTGAAACTGGGTCCTCTGAAAGAGCATCATGTGATATGAACCTGGGTCCTGTGCATGAGCGTCATGCATTCTGAACCTGGCTACCCTGCAAGCACATAATGCGTTCATAACCTGGGTCCTCAGCAAGAGCATAATATGTTCAGAACTGGGGTCACCTGCTTGAGCATCATGCGTTCTGAACCTGGGTCCTCAGCAAGATCATAATGTGTTCAGAACCAGGGTCCCCTGCAAGAGCATCAATCATTATGAACCTGGGTCCTCTGCAAGAGCATCATGCTTTCTGAACCCAGGTCACCTGCAAGAGCATCATGCATTCTGAACCTGGTTACTCACCAAGAGCATAATACATTCAGACCCGGGGTCCCCTGCAAGAGTATCATGTATTCTGAACCTGGGACCTCAGGAAGAGCATCATGCATTCTGAACCTGCGTCCACTGCAAAAGCATCATGCATTCTGAACCTGGGTCCTTTGCAAGAGCATCATGTATTCTGAACATGGACCTCTGCATGAACATCATGCATGCAGAACCTGGGTCCTCTGCAAGAGTATCATGAGTTCTGAACCTGGGTCCACTGCAAGAGCATCATGCATTCTGAACCTGGTTCCCCTAAAGAGCTTCATTAGTTCTAAACCTAGGTCCACTGCAACATTATCATTCATACTGAACCAGGGTCCCCTGCAAGAGCATCATGCGTTCTGAACCTGGGTCCTCTGCAAGAGCATCATGAATTATGAACATGTGTAATCTCCAAGAGCGTCATGCATTCTGAACCAGGGTCACCTGCAAGAGCATCATGAATTCTGAAACTTTGGATTCTGCAAGAGCATCATGTGTTCTGAAACGTGGTTCCCTGGAAGAGCATCATGGGTTCTTAACCTGGGTCCTCTGAAAGAGCATCATGCATTCTGAAGCTGCATCTTCTAAAAGATCATCATGAAATCTGAACTTGGGTCCCCTACAAGACCATCATGTGTTCTGCACATGGGTCCTCTGCAAGAGCATCATGCATTCTGAACCTGCATCCTCTGCAAGATGGTCATGTATTGAGAAACTGGTCCTCTGAAAGAGCATCATGCATTCTGAACCTGTGTCCCCTGCAAGACCATCATGCTTTCTGAACCTGGGTCCCCTGCAAGCGCATATGCTTTCAGGCACAGGGTCCCGTATGAGAGCATCATGCATTGTGAAAACCTGGGCCCTCTGCAAGAGCATCATACGTTCTGTCTGGGTCCCCTGACAGAGCATCAGGCGTTCTGAACCTGCATCCCCTAAAGAACATCATGAGTTCTGAACCTGGGTCCTCTGCAAGTGCATAATAAGTTCTGAACCTGGGTCCACTGCAAAAGCATCATGCATTCTGAACCTGGGTCCCTTGCAAGGGCATCCTGCATTCTGAACCTGGGAGCCCTGGATGAGAATCATGCATTCTGAACCTCGGTCCTCTGAAAATACATCATGCATTCTGAAACTGCGTCCGCGGAAAAGCCTCATGCATTCTGAACATGGGTCCTCTGCAAGAGTATCGTGCATTCTGAAGCTGAGTCATATACAAGGGCTTCATGAATTCTGAACCTGGGTCCACTGAAAGAGCACCATGAGTTCTGAACCTGGATCCACTGAAAGAGTATCATGCCTTCAGAATGTAGATCCCTTGTAAGAGCATCATGCGTTCTGAACCCTGGTCCACTGCAAGAGCATCATAGGTTCTGAACATGGGTCCCCTGCAAGAGCATCATGTGTATTTAACCTGGGTCCTCTGCAAGAGCATCATGCGTTCTGATTCTGGGTCCTCTGAAAGAACATCATGCATTCTGAACGTGTGTCCTCCGCAAGAGCCTCATGCATTCTCAACCTGGGTCCACTGCAAGAGCGTCATGAATTCTGATCCAGAGTCCCCTGTAGAGCATCATGTGCTCCGAACCTGGGTTATCTGCAAGAGTGTAATGCGTTCTGAAACTGGGTCCCCTGCAAGAGCATCATCGTACAGGAACTGGGTCCTCTGAAAGAGCATTTTTCATTCTGAACCTGCATCCTCTAAAAGAGCATCATGCATTCTGAACCTGTGTCCCATACAAGAGTATCATGCTTCTGAACCTGGGTTCCATACAAGAGCATCATGCATTCTGAATCTGGGTCCCAACAAGAGCATCATGTGTTCTGAACCAGGGTCCAATGCCAGAGCATCAAGAGTTCTGAACCTGTTTCCTCTAAAGAGCCTCATGTGTTCTGAACCTGAGTTCTCTGTAAGAGCGTCATGTATTCAGAACCTGGGTCCTCTGCAAGAGCATCATGCACTCTGAACCTGAGTCCTCTGCAATAAAATCATGAGTTCTGATCCTGGGACGTCTGCAAGAGCATAATGCATTCTTAACCTTTGTAATCTGCAAGAGCATCATGCCTTCTGAACCTTGGTCCTCTGGATGAGCATCATGCATTCTGAACCTGGATCTTCTGAAAGAGCATCATGCCTTCAGAAGCTGTGTCCTCTGCAAGAGCGTCAAGAATTCTGAACCTGGATCCACTGCAAGAACATCATGCTTTCTGAACCTGGGTCCTCTGCAAGAGCATCATGCATTCTGAAACTGCGTCCTCTGCAAGATGGTCATGCATTCGGAACCTGGGTGCCCTGCAAGAGCATATGCTTTCTGACGCTGGGTCCCATAGGTGAGCATCACGCATTCTGAACCTGGGTCCCCAGTAAGACCATCATGCATTCTGAACCTGGGTCCTCTGCAAGAGCATTATGTGTTCTAAACCTGGATTGCCTAAAGAGTATCATGAGTTCTGATCCTGGGACCACTGCAAGAGCATCTTACATTCTGAACTTGGGTGCCCTGAAAGAGCATCATGTGTTCCGTACATGGGGCCTCTGCAAGAGCATCATGAATTCAGAACCTGGGTCTTCTGCATGAGCATCATGTGTTCTGAACCTGGGTCCCCTTAAAGAGTGTCTCGAATTCTGACCATGAGTCCTCGGCAAGAGCATAATGCGTTCTGAACCTGAGTCCTCTGCAAGAGAGTCATGCATTCTGGACTTGTGTCCTCTGCAAGTTCATCATGCCTTCTGAACCTGGGTACTCTGCAAGAGCATCAAAAATTCTGAACCTGGGTCCTCTGCAAGAGCTTCATGAGTTCTGACCCTAAGTCTCCTGCAAGAGTATCCCGCATTATGAAACTGGGTCACCTGCAAGAGCGTCATGCATTCTGAACCTGGGACCCCTGCAAGAATATCATGATTTCTGAACACGGATCCACTGCATGAGCATCATGCATTCTGATCCTGGTTAAATGCAAGGGCATCATGCATTCTGTACCTGGTTCCTCTTCAAGAGCATCAAGGGTTCTGAACCTGGGTCCTCTGAAAGGGCCCCATGCATTCTGAACCTGTGTCCTCTATAAGAGCTTCATGCATTCTGAACTTTGTCTTCTGTTATAGCACCGTGCCTTCTGAGCCTGAGTCCCCTCCAAGAGCATCATGCATTCTGAACCTGGGTCTCCTGCATGAGCATCATGTGTTCTGATCCTGGGTCCCCTAAAGAGCATCATGAGTTCTGAACCTGGGTCCTTGCAAGAGCATCATGCGTTCCGACCCTGTGTTCCCTGCAAGAGCATCATGCATTCTGATCCTATGTATTCTGCAAGAGCTTCATGCATTGGAACCAGGGT
>PVIU01030819.1:0-15623 GCA_004026605.1 Ondatra zibethicus | reverse complement strand
GGTGTGCTGTTAAGTCACTAATGTGTGCTTTCTCCATTTTCTTTATGTGGGCACTCAGTACTATGAACTTTCCTCTTAGCACTGCTTTCATAGTGTCCCATAGGTTGGGGTATGTTGTGTTTTTATTTTCGTTGAATTCAAGGAAGACTTTAATTTCTTTCTTTATTTCTTCCTTGACCGAGGAGTGGTTCAGTAGTTGACTGTTCAGTTTCCATGAGTTTGTAGGCTTTCTGGGGGTGGAGTCGTTTTTAAATTCTAACTTTACTCCATGATGATCCGATAAGACACAGGTGGTTACTCCAATTTGTTTGTATCTGTGGATGTTTGGTTTGTTACCGAGTATATGATTAATTTTCGAGAAGGTTCCATGAGATGCTGAGAAGAAGGTATATTCTTTCCTGTTTGGGTGGAATGTTCTATAGATGTCTATTAAGTCCATTTGATTCATTACATCTGTTAGTTCTCTTATTTCTCTGTTAAGTTTCTGTCTGGTTGACCTGTCCATTGGTGAGAGAGGAGTGTTGAAATCTCTTACTATTAGAGTGTGGGGTTTGGTGTGTGCTTTGAGCTCTAGTAATCTTTCCTTTACATATGTGGATGCTTTTATATTAGGGACATATATATTCAGGATTGAGACTTCATCCTGATGGATTATTCCGTTTAAGAGTATAAAATGTCCATCTCCATCTCTTCTGATTGATTTTAGTTTGAAGTCGATTTTGTTCGATATTAGTATAGCCACACCTGCTTGTTTCTTAGGGCTGTTTGATTGAAAAACCTTTCCCCAAGCCTTTATTCTGAGATAATATCTTTCTTTGTGGTTGAGGCGTGTTTCTTGTAAACAACAGAATGTTGGATCCTGTTTTCGTATCCATTCTCTTAACCTGTGCCTTTTTATAGGTGAATTGATTCCATTGATATTAAGTGATATTAATGACCAGAGGTTATTAACTCCGGTTTTTTGGGGGAGTGGTTGTAGAGTTTGTGTGTTTCCCTTCTTTGAGCTGTGCCAGTGGAGGGTTGTTAGATGTCTGCGTTATTATGGGTGTTGCTCTGTCCTTCTACCTTTGCTTTCTGTAACATATTTTTTTTCTCTTGGACTATTTGTACTCCATGTATTCAGCTCTTCTTGGTAGATATCTCACTGTTCTAGTATCTGTAACAGCTTGGGGGCTCCACGGCAACTGAAGAAGTTTCACTTTACAGCGTCAAGAAACAGACCCTCAGGGCCTCCATGTCAGCACTCTCCTGCCATACTTTACCTGGCCTCATTGGCTCTTTGAAACAATGTGGAAGATTTCATGACTGCTTAACTCTTTTATTCTTCATTACTTTAAAGTCAGAATCACATGGATAACATTATGAGGTTTGGTAATCCATGTGATTCAATTTGAGATGGACCTTGGTACCTGAGTCATCTTTGCTGCAGCTTGTTTTTTGTTTCTTTCTAGGAGCAGAAAATTTCTTAGGTCTTGTCCTTTAAAAATTGAAATTTTAGCTTGGTAGGTTTTTACCCTGATATTATCCTTTCCTACATTCTAGTGCAGATCAGGCCTGTCCTTAATCCCCTTGTCACTTCCAGTGCAGTCTTTGGCTGGAAAATTAGGTTTTGGGTGTTCTTTTTTCTCTTCAAATTGTACATTAGATATTTATTTTTGCCCCATTTACTTTTTTTGTTGTGTATCTCCATAAGAGTAACTACTAATGACATGCAACAAGGTCAATATTAGGCTGTTGTGAAATCTCTTCTGCCAGAGAAATTAGCCCATTTCTTTTCAACTTATCCTCGGGCAAATTATTAGGACATGATCAGATAGCAGCCACATTTTTGCAAAACTATCACAAGAATAATCTCTAACCCAGCTGCTCATAGTTTTCCCCTCTGAAATCTCTTGAGCTTGGCCTGCACAATCTTTATTGCTCTTGGTACTGTCTTCTAGGCACTTGTTAGGTTGGCCCATTAAATCATGTTTACAGCATTTGACTAATTTCCTAGTCTAAAGTCTTAAAGTCATTCATATTATGCCAAAACAGCATATTGAGGTTCTTTGCTTCAATACCTCACTCCTGGTACCAGCTTCTGTATTAGTTACATTCCTATTGCTGCGATAAAACATGACCAAGTAAACTTATAGAAGAGTTTGTTTGGGCTTATGATTCCAGAGGATTTGAGTCTATGACAGCAGGCAGAGTGAAGGCATGGAGTCCCAAGCAGCAGTGGAAAGCTTAGATCTTGAACCACAAGCAGGAATGAGAGAGAACATACCGGGAATGATGTTACATTTTTGAAACTTCAAAGCTTGCCCCCTGTTATAATGTACTTCCTTAGGAAAAGTCACATATTCTAATGTTGTCTAAAGAGTGCTTGCCATCAACTGAGGGCCAAGAATTCAAGTGCTCAAGACTATGGGGGCATCTCATTCAGAACACTGTAGGCTGACAGCTTGGAATGACTAACTCCTTGGCCTTATTACCTTGAATAACATTTGAGGATGCTTATTGTTGCTTAAAGAAACATAAACATTTTTAGGTTCTCTTTTACAAAATAAAAGTGTAGTTTGGTGAGATACTTCCCTTAGGACACCCTATATTTTATCTCAATACAGGTCAAGTCTCTCCTTAATGGCTCCAATCTCCTTAGCAATTGCAGCCTCTCTTTCAACACAAGTTGCCACTGTAACATTAAGGCTACCAATTTTATTTCTCTCTTGAAACTATACATTTTGTATTTGTTTTACCCCATTACATTTCATGGAACTATTTTTCTCTAAAACTTTGTATCTTTTTCTGCCTCATTTGCTCTTTTTCATTCAAGATCTACACATGAGTAATTGCTAATAACCAAGTGACAGAGTCAGTATTGGGTTGTCTTCAAAATCTCTTCTGCCGAAGAAATTAGTCCAATATTTTAAAATTTAGTCTCAGTTAACTTCTTAGGATATAGGAAGAAAACAGTCACATTTTCAGCCAAAATATCGCAAGTATAGCCTCTAGCTCAGATACTAATATTGTTCTTTCTGAAATCTCTTGATCTGGGTCTCTACAGTTCACATTGCTATAAACACTACAGTCTTTTCAACTCCTAGTAGAATTGACCATTAAACTCTGGTTATAACATTCAACCACTATTCTAGCCCAAAGTTTCAAAGTCTTCCACATTTCTTAAAACTGAATGTGATCAATTTCTTTTCTGTTCTTGTAATAAAACACCATGACCAAGGAAGCTAATGGAAGAAATAGTTTGTTTTGGCTTATAGTTCTAGAGGTTTAGAACTATAACCCTTCCCTCCCATGACAACAAGAGACAGGCTTACCAACTAGAGTAACAATCTGAGAGCTCACATCTTGAACCACATGCATGAAGGAGAAAGAGAAAACTATAAACAGGGCAAAGACTTAATCTCTCAAAACCTGCCACTAGTCATATACTTTCTCCAGCAATGCCACACCTCCTAAACCTTCCCAAACAGTACCACTAGCTGGGGCCAAGTGACATTTCTCATTCAAACACCCACAATTGGTCCCAACTTCAGTGATAGAAAATAACCATCACCCAGGGACAGTAACCCTGGATTATGGCTATAAAGGTCTAGAGAAGTAAACCTTCTAGTCTGGGTCATGAACAATAGGCACATTTCCAGAGAATTCTCTAGCAATACCAACCTTAAAATTATAAAAGAAATATATGACTAGACATGCCTTTAATTCCAGTACTCAGGATGCAGAGGCAGACAGAGGTCTGAGTCCCTTGCCAATCTAGTCTATGTAGAGATTTCTAGTACATCAGGGATGTGGTGGTATCTTAGTCACTGTTTTGTTGCTGTAAAGAGACAACTAGGCCAAGGCAACTCTTAATAAAACAAAATATTTAATTGAAGACTTACTTAAAAATTCAGAGGTTTAGTTTGTTATTGTCATAGCAGGAAGCATAGCAACATGCAGGCAGGCTCTGTAGCTGTATCTGAGAGTTACATCCTTATTTGTAGGCTGAGAGAGAGACTTTGGGCTTTTAAAACTTCATATCCCACTCTCACTGACACACTTTCAAATAGTACCACTCCCTTGTGACCAAGCATTCAAATATATGAGTCTATGGGGGCATTCTTATTGAAGCTACCACATTTCATTTCTTGCCCCTCATAGGCCCATAACCATATTATATTAAAAATCCATTTAGTCCAACTTCAAACATACCCATAGTCTTCCCCAGTTTCAAGTCTGCTTAAAAGTCCAAAGTCTCTTCTGAAACTCAAAACAGTCTCTATCTGTAAACTCCTGAAAAATCAAAATCAAAAAGCAGATCACATACTTTTAACACACAATGGTACAGAACATACAATGTCATTCCAAAAGGGAGAAAAGGTGCATAGTGAGGAAATACTGGTACAAAGCAAGACAGAAAATCATCTGGGCAAACTCCAAACTGCATGGTCATGTCTGATGTCAAAGTGCTCATCAGATCTCCCGTTCCTTTCAGTTTTGTTGGCTGCAACATACTTTTTTCTCTTGGCTTGTTCCACTCCCTGTTAGCAGCTGTCCTCAGCAGGTGTCCCAGGATTCTGGCATCTCCAACATCTTGGGGATTCCATGACAATCTAGGCTTCACATTCTCAGCTTCACACAATGACCTCTTTGGGCTTCCATGCAGGGACACCTCTGACACATGCCTAGCCTCAGTAGCTTTCCTTACCCATGGAGGGAGATTCTACAACCTCTTGTATTCTTGAATCTAAAACCAGAACCACTTAACTGAAACTGACAAGTTCATCTGCTTGGTGGGGCTGGAACTTGGCCCCTCATTCAAATACATTTGCATTAGTTTTCTGGTTTTGATGGTTTTCTTCACTGCTTAAACTTTAATTCCATTTTGTAAGTTAGAAGCTTATCTGGATGGGGTCTTTTCTTGAGGTCACCACTCATTTTATTCCACTTAGCTTTCTGTTAGTTGTTTTGAAGATGCCTCTTCAAAACAGTAGAACAGTTATTAAGAATGGGGTTACAGAATGAAACTTTGGAGAGAGAAAAACAGAGACAGAGAGAGAGACAGAAAGAAATGTTTTCAGTTGATCTGAAATAATTCATTATTTTTATCAAGGCCTACACTATAGGAAATGCTAAGGATATTTTTAAGATAAAAGAAAATAACGTTATAGTACAACTTGGACCTAAAAGAGAGAGTGAAGATCAATTCCTGATGTGTTAACTGGTTTCCTGGTTTTTAGTTTTTATTTTTTTAGATTTATTTATTTTACTATTTTATGTGTATGAGTGTTTTGTCTGCATGTATGTATTGTACCACATATGTGCCTGGTACCTATGGACGTCAGAAGAGGTCATCAGATCCCCTGAGGCTAGTGTTATAGGTGGTTGTAAACCAACATGTTGGTGTTGGAATTTAAACTTGGGTCCTCTGAAAGAGCAACAAGTGCTCTTAGCCACTGAACCAGCTCTCCAGATTGGTATCTTATTTTTAAATAAAGACTTTGTGACTAAGTTGGGATAATCAGTATCATTTTCCCATCTCAATAACTTTAGCACACTTGGAAAAAATCCTCATTGTCATAAATATTAGGGTTCTTCACAGAAAGAGAATTAATAAGATATAGAGAGATTATGGATAAGAGAGTATTGGGCTGTGAAAATTATCAAAAATGTGAAGTCCCACAACATGATGCTACCTACAAGTTGGAAAACTAGAAAAACAGAGGTGTATTTCAGTCTGTGTTCAATGGCCTGAGAACTAGGAATTCTGATATCAAAGAGGATATCATAGACATCACAATTCCATTAGAGGTTGGAATAATTTATACATTTCATGCCTATTTTCTTTTCTGTTTGGGCACTCAACAGTTTAGATGGCATCTATACACATTGGTCAGGGTAAATATTTATGCTGTCCACTTATTCAAATGCTCATTTCTTATGGAAGCTGTCTCTCAGACACTTGAGAAAATAATGATTGATCAGTTCTGTGAGACTCCCTTGTGTCAGTCAAATTGATATAAAATGAATCATCACATTCTGTGAAGAAGTATCTTTAAGGGTTTCAAGTACAAGGATACGGTTGTCTTCAGGGTTCTTCAGTTGGCCTACCACACAGTGGTCTGAAAATACTAATTCATGGTCAAGATTGTTCATCCAGGAGCTCAATAACATAAAAGAATGAAGTGAGAAGCACAGTAAAATGCAATTCTGAAATCTTCTTCATGAGGCTCTAAATGCCTCCCTCCAGCCCCCTTTCCTCAACAATATTTACTTGTGCAGTTTGGAATAGTCTCCATTTTGATGTGGATTACACATCTCTCTTTTTCTTCCTCCTCTTCTTGATGACAGAAGCAGCCAGCGGTATCTGTGTAGAAACAAAGAACAAGAGAGATCACTCCACTTCTTTGCCATCTGTAGTCCTCACACTTCATTGGTATTTAATAATTTGGCAGTGCTTGTTGCTGAGAATAGAATAGCATAAGAGACAGTTTATATTTAGATAACATGGCCCTGATATGAATACCTGGTATGAGTCTGCTAAAACATAGATGACACTGGATATACTGTAAGATATGAGCACAAAATGACTGACTCTAGATGTCTAGGGGTAACAAAAGCAAGCAGTGGTGTAATCTGTTATGTTATTATTTTTGGCAGAGTGACGCTTTTGTACGATCTGCATAATCTGTATAAACATGACATTGAGGTCAGAAGCTTGAACATTTGCCTTCACCAGTCGATCTGTATCTATCGCTTGTTGGCAGATCTGTGTGCTTACCTCCATGTGCCCTATGTATTGTTCTACATGTGTGTCTATACCTACTTGTGTGTAGTCCATGTATGCTGGCATTTGCTGGCCTAGAAATTTGCATAGTGGCCTTTCCCCAGAGTGGATATAGTATGTTATATAAGTCTATAACTCCTTAAAATCTCATCAATGTTTATATCTGCTGTGACCTTCCCTCTGACCTGGCATTAGTGCATGGGCCACATATCTGGTACAATCCAGCAGGACACAATTGTGAGTGGAAAACCAAGAGGTGAACAGGACCCCTGCATCAGTAGGAAAGATTCCCATGGGTACCTGTGGGCACTATGCTAAGAGAGGTGAAGAAATTAAACTAGTTATTTTCACTGCACTGAAAACTGAACACGAGGACACTTGCCGTGGGAAGTCAAAGTATGTGAGCTGTGAACTGTGAAAGAGAAACTGAAAACTTTAGGTATGTGGTTTAAAGCATGGCCTCATGAAAGCCCTTTTATCAAAAGGAATGCAATATAGTCAGAACATGGGGGAGTCAGCTTCTGGGTTTCTAAGACAAGGGGACAGATAGTGACTCACTGACAGTGGAGGAGATAGAGAAATTGGTCTCTATCACCATCCTCTTTGAGGCAGTATCCATAAGTTTTGAGACTACAACACTGGGAAGAATGATCTGGATGATGGCTATAGTATGTCTTGTATCACCATCTTTCTCTCTCTAAGCATATCCTAATAGTGGAGCCGAGGTGCTCTGTTAGGGGGATCCAGAAAGGAAGCTTCATGTTGAGTTCACTAGTTCTTGGTGCCCCAGTAATTTACTAAAGATGTTAGCCCTGGAGTTGACTGTGCTTTATTTCATGGGATGCTCTTCTGGCTGGCAGTATACACAGATGGCTATGGTAGCCATAGAGTCAACACCAAGGCTGTGACTGTGACTTTGCCTATTAGTTCTTTTGTCTCTCAGTTTTGTACATCATATGTTTTCCCCATAGTTAAATATAGTCTAGGGGTAGATATTCTGTGAGGCTGACAACTCTCTAAGCAACCACTGGTGAATTTATGTGAATTGACTTTATGGTTAGAAATGTGAAGTCATTGTGGGGGGGGCACCTTTCCACATTCTCCTTCAAGAACTACCAACCATAAAGGGATAAATCTATAGGTACCAGTACCTGTTAACAGCCTGAAGTACAAGCCACAGGTGACCCACCCCATTCACAGTGCTATGCCATCTATCAGACATTGACTTTGAATCTATGTAGCAGATGATGAACAATTTGTTTTCATCTGGGAAGGTCTACAGGTAACGTGTTATGTTGTATCAATCCAGGAACATTTGGTTTTTGTTTATTTTATTTAACTTTTTTCATACAATATATTCTGACCATGGTTTCCCTTTCCCCATCTCTTCCCAGACCAGGCTCACCTTCCCACCTATCAAACTCCATGCCTTCTTTGTTGTCTGAGGTTTCTGTCCTGCCTGGTTTCTGTCCTCCCACAAGGTCCCACAGCCATTTAGCCCCAAAGAAATTACACAGAGGTCTATATTAATAATAAAATGATTGGGCCATTAGCTCAGGCTTCTTATTAACTCTTATAGCTTATATTAACCCATTATTCTTATCTATGTTAGCCACATGGTTCGGTACCTTTTTCAGCGGGGCAGGTTACACCTTCCTTCTTCCATATCCAGGTAGGACTGGGGAGGAATGGGCTTCCTCCTTCCCAGAATTCTCCTGTTCTCATTGACCCACCTCTACTTCCTGTCTGGTTGTCCTACCTATACTTCCTGCCTGGCTACTGGCCAATCAGCATTTATTTAAAACATAATTGACAGAATATAGACAAGTGTCCCACACCACTTCCCCCTCTTTTTTTTTTAAACAAGAACATCCATAGTCCATTTTTTTTTTGGGAATGTGGGCATAGTTTTCCAGGCTACTTCCTGCTGGTTGGGGGCGCTGATAATCTTATGGGGACCTAAAGAAAATTTGGAATTATGATCAAGTCCTGACTGGATTATTCTGTGAGTCTTGATCATTTCAGGCGGCAGTCTTGAATCTGTTCTGGATGTAGAACTCAGACATCTGGGCCATCTGTTCCTAACGGAGATTTCTCAGGTGGTCTTCCTTGATCAAACCTGATTTTTCTTAACTCAGAATGAATCCACAGCCTCTCATTTCCTGTGGAAACAAAAGCAAAATCTCTTCAACAAAGTAATGTACCTTTTGACTTCAATTTTGAATTCAAGGTATTTTCAAAATGCCTATCTTGGATTAATTTAGCAGCATTTATAAACAAATATCTTTTAGCAGCTGTTGCTCCTTCCTCAGCATTCAAACAATTCAAAGAGAGCATAATAACATACAGTATCCAGATTCTCTGTGTATTTTCCATCTTTTGTGGCTTTACTTTAACCTCTATTTCTTTTATTTTTACTTTTACATTTTGAGACAGGTTCTCTGTATATCTTTGGCTATCCTGGAACTAGGTCTTAAAGACCAGGCTTGTCTCAAACTCACAGAGATCTGCCTGCCTCTGCCTGCCAAGTGCTGTGTCTTTAATCCCAGCTCCAGTTGTAAGCATAAGTCACAAAACAATCCCACACCAGTTTGGAATTATGATTAATAAAAGGGTTATTTATTTAAGGGGAAAACTTACAGATCACTGTCCTAGACAACAGCCCTCTTTACGACCAGGAACAGAGTCTAGTATCCGGAAGCGGAGCTGGAAGCAAAGAGAGCAAGAGCAGGGCTACTGCTGCTTTTTAAAGTAAAAGAGACCACGCCCAAGTGGGCTGGTATCTTAAAAGGCTATTAGCTGAAGGAGCAGAAGGAGCTCCTGTAGCACTTCTTTCTCTCTTTCTTTAGAAAACAAGCATGCAACAATAACAAAAAACAGAATTTAAAAAAATAAGATCACAAGAAACTACACACACACCATAAATTCAAAATATCAGAAAATAAAACATACAAGCAAAGACAAATAAGATAAAAAATCATTTCAGAGAATTTTTATATTCTCATCATTTGTCATGACTTGGTAGCTCAGGACTCAGTGTCCTGGCAAAAATCAAGGTGGTCACTGTGTATCATTACATTGATGATGTATGCTAACATCTTTTTTCCTTACAGTTTTGGCATTTATGGCTGTGAATCTTAGAGGTGCTCTGGAAGCTTCTCTAAAATCATGAGGATGAAGAGTGAATGACTCCAGAGTAAAAGGATCTGGCTTATCTGTAACAAAGGAGTGAACTATATATTATTCTTTTATTAACAAAGTTATAGGAGACCTTGGACAAGTAATACATATATTCTCTCTCTCTCTTCCTCTCTGTCTTTCTTTCTCTCTCTCTGTCTTTCTATCTTGAATACACACATGCATGTGAATGCACACACACACACACACACATACATACACACACACACAAGATATGGTCCCTAAAAGGTAGATGTATAGTATGCTGTTACTTTCAGTAGAGGTTACAAGGACACATTACATGTATACAATTGTCTATTAATGTTATTTACACAAAAACAGGTTGGTTGAAGCAGCCAGTATGCTGGATTAAGTATTATATGGCTTGTAGTCATAAATAAACCTTCCCTACTCCATGTGTATACTGGATTCATAGTTGGACCATTGGCTCCTGTGGGGTCATTCCTTGTGGGAAAAACCCCTGATGCTTAGACTAGATAAAGCCTGAGAGCCTGAAAGTCCTACAGGCATAGAGAGCTAGTAGTGAGCTTGAGGCTACAGGGCCTGAAAGCCTTGAGAATCTATAAGTTTTAAAAAAAACCTACATAGCTTAGAGAACTAACGTAGGACCTGAGAGCCTAGAGAATCCACAGAATCTGAAATCCTGGAGAACCTACACAATATATAGAGCTAGTCAAGCCTGAGAAACTTACAAAGCCAACAAGCCAGGGAAACAGACAGTGTAGAGAGCTAAATTGAACCAGAGAGCATATTGGGCCTACGAATGTAAGAAAACCTATTAGGTCTAAGAACCTATGGAGACAAAATAGCTGACAGAGAGAGAGAGAGAGAGAGAGAGAGAGAGAGAGAGAAAGAGAGAGAGAGAGAAGAGGAGGAGGAGGAGGAGGAGGAAGAAGAAGAAGAAGAAGAAGAAGAAGAAGAAGAAGAAGAAGAAGAAGAAGAAGAAGAAGAAGAAGAAGAAGTTAGGCCTAAACACCTACAAGCAAAGAATCTGGAAAAGTTATAGGTCTTGACAGCCTGGAAATTAATTCTACAGAATTAGAATGCATGGAAAACTTAGAAGATCAAAAACCCTACAAAATATAGAGGGTAGTATTCCTTTATTCTGTTACTTTGGATAATGGACAGAAATCACACCATTATGGCTCTGGTCTGACAAAGCACCAAGTGTTGAAAAAGGGTTAAAATATGGAAGAGAAAGTTGTAGGGGTCAGCTTATGTTTAGACAGCATGACTCTGATATGAATATTAGATATGAATAAGCTAAAACATAGTTGACACTGGATATCCAGGGAGCCTATGAGTGAGTACAAATGGTTGACTCTGGTGATCCCCAAACCAAACATTGATATATTCTGTTATATAAATATTTTTATGAGAAGACCATTTTGTGTAAGTCTAAACAAATATATAGCACTGTATGACTCCTTGGATCCTTTTCAACCCTTTGACTTCTTTTAACCCTCCTTCTATCCTGAAATTGGAGCATGGACTTCATACTGGTGGTTTCATTGTTAGTGCTTAAATCCCTGATGCGCAAATCGAAGTTTAAATATCTAGGGCTTGATGACTGACAATTGCCACTGCAACTGTAGTTTTCCTGTTGCATTTGTGCCTGGAAGAAATGTCAGCTAAGAAGAGATTATTTTCTCTTGTTACTCTTGGGTACTGGGAAAAAAGCATGTATGGTAAGCTAGAATGGGTGACAGGGACCCAAGAAGGGAAAGAGCATTTAGGACATAGGTTTTTAATTATGGATGCACATTGGAATCCCAAGGGGGGAATTTAAATAGTGCTCTTAACTTACACTACCAGGGATTCCAATTGATCTGGGCATCACATTTCAAGCTCTCTGGATGATTCTAATGTTTATCTAGCTCTGAGAAAAATGGAGTAAGAAATACTAAGCAAGCTATATATACAGTACTAGGAGAATTATCATCGTCATCACATAAAACATCTCCACCAAGGTTATACCAGTTTTGGCCAGAGCTCTTGGAGAAAGCAGGTCCTGAATAGGCAGTTGTACATAGGTGGGGCTTGTGAGTTTGCATTCACAGCAAGCTTCTAAGGCATGCTGCTGATGCTGGTCTACATGTTACACTTTAAGTAAGGAGGATCCCCCAGTCTACTCAATGGAGGGACCTAGGCCTAAGGAACATGGCTGATTTAGCAGAATTTTGTGGTTAATTTGGAACCAGGATCAAATTGTCTTCCTCCCAGTGAATATTTCATATCATATGTGTTTCATATGTGGGAATTCAACTATGTAAACTGGCTATAAAAACAGAGCATTGACAGATTAGACAGTAGCTGTCATGATTAATTGACTTGTAAAAGAATCTAAGAGACTCCCTCAATAATAAACGGTATAGATATTGCTATTACTCTCGATTTCCCAACAGAACTTGATAGTAAGACCTTATTTCTGAAGACACAACACATTTTGGTCACAGTACATAGAGAAATTGACTTGGAAACTTCTTCCTACTTGCTAGCTTTCACAGTGTTGGAAGGTGCTTTGTAGGCTGCTTTGGAAGAAAAATCAACAGTCATACCCAGCTGAGTAACTCTTGTAGTTACAGTAATAACTGACTTGGCAAGGTGTGCCCATTGGTGCAATAGTGGCATGAATATTACAGGGGTTAACCAACATTTTTCTGATTGTATTTAAGTCCTGCTCCACAGGAAAGTACTCATGCTTCATACTATAAACCCGTCAAGGAACCAACAACTGAGCAAGTAAGAAAACCCCAGGAGATAACCTATTGCTGTGTCATTGATAAACAGGTGTGGTACCAGGCTTAGAACCTTTTAAATACTTATCTGTCTAATCATGGATTACTGCAGCTCTCATCCCTCATTAGAAAAGCTTCTTTTTGCGATGAACAGTGGTTAACACAGAGACTCACAACTTCTCAAAGTACAAAGAATAAACAACTGTGGAGTGCTTAGTCATAAATGAGGGATCTATATCACACTCTGTGATGGTTTGAAAAATGATAGGCTCAAGTGTTTGAATACCTGGTCTCCAGCTGGTGGCACTGTTTGGAGAGGTTATGATGAGTTATAGCTTTTTGGATAAAGTACATGTCTGGCTTAGGATTTGAGAGTTTAAAGGCTTCCCCAACTTTGTGTCTTCCTTAAGTTGTCTTTGGCCATGTGTTTTTTATCATAGCAGCAGAAAAGTAACTAGCATAGAAGTTGACCTCAGGAGTGAATTGTTGCTGTGAAGAAACTGGCCATGTTGGTTTTTTAGAGGCATTCAGAAGACTTTGAAACTTTGGACTAGAAAAGTCTTTAAATGCTATAAGCAAGGCTTAATGGAGCATCCTTGTAGGAGTCTTGAATATAGTAGTGCTGACAGCAAAATGGACCATAGAAGCCCATCTCAAGGTTTCAGAGAGAGAGAATCAAGGACTTTAAAAGCAACTATCCTCATCCTAATAACTTGCCTGAGACTAGATTTAAAATTGTAACAGATTAATTTCTTTGGTGGATAAAATTTCAAGATAACGTGATATTGAATCTATGCCATAGTTGCTAATGATAACAGTTATATGGGTCTATAATGAAGGAAAAGAAAGTGGGACGGAAAGAAATTCAAAATGCACAGTTTGGAGAGACAAAAAATATTAATCTTAATGTTATAGCCAAGGCATCTGCTGAAAGAAAGGCTGTAATTACTATGGAGATTAGTGACATTAAAGAGAGTCCTGCTCTACACTGGATCAAAGGGAAGGTTGCCCACAGCAAAGGGTCCATCCCAGCTAAGTGTTCTGGCTAGTTTTATGTCTACTTGATGAAGCTAGAGTCATCTGAAAGGAGGGAATCGCAGTTGAGAAAATGCCTCCATAAGATCCAACTGTAAAGCATTTTCTTAATTAGCAATTGATGGGGGAGGACCCAGCCCATTATGGGTGGTGCCATCCCTGGTCTGATGGTCCTGGGTTCAATAGGAAAGCCAAGCAAGCCATGATGAGAAAGCCAGTAAGCAGCACGGTGGCCTCGGCTTCCATTCTTGCCTCCAGGTTCTTGCCCTGGCATACCTGGCCCCCTGTCCTGAACTCTCCAGCCCAGGGATTGGGGTACCCTTCCCCCACAGGCTCTTCCCTGTATAATCCAGACATTTTGGTTCCTTTTGCACCTTTACTCTCTCTTGGCTGCTGCACCTGGGTCCTCTCTCTCTTATGCTCCCCCTACCATCCCACAAAGCCCAGTTCAGTCTGGTAATGTCCACTTTGGACTCTCTCAGATGTCCGTGCCTCTTACTATGCTCTCTCACGTATCTACAACAAACTTTCTCCTCCACCAAACCTAAGAGCAGTTATGTCCTTTCCTTTCCTTTGATTTCTTTCTTCTTTAAAAGTTCACTAAGGATTTTTTCTATCCCCTAAAGCAACCACAAACAAAACCTGCTGCTACTGTAATTCAAGATTGTGAGGGCCCATCCAAAGCTGACGGCTGAACTTGACAGTGTCAGCCATCTGGTATTGGCTTCAGAGGCATGAGGGACAAAACAGCAAGGGGATCCTGGAATCTCCCTCTGTGGTTCGAGAGAACTGCAGAGGCCAGGTAGCATGTGGCAAAAGAGTACCTGCATGAAAGCCCTGAAAAGATAGGGAATGCTAAGCGATCATTTAATGAAACTGCAAAGGTAATGTCTGGTTTGTAGTGGAGACAACACAACTGTTGGAGATGCCAGAGCTATAAGATAGCTTCAGTATTTCTTCACTATGCCTCCATTTCTCTATTTTAGAATGCCAATGTTCATTATGTGCCATTATGTCTTGGAAGGATGTAACTTTTTGATTTTGCAGTGGGTTAGAATTAAGAGACTGCCTTGAGTTCCTGTCTTAGTTTACTATCTATTGCTGTGGCAAACCACCATGACCAAAAACAACTTTGGGAGGAAAGGCTTTATTTTACCTTACAGCTTGCAGTTTAAAGTAGAAAGTCAGGACAAGAACCTGAAGGTAAGAACTGAAGCGAAGCTGCAGAGGAACACTGCTTGCTTCCTGTGACTTATTCAACCTGATTCCTTATACAACCCAGTGTTGTGTGATGTTTTACTCTTTTGGTTTTTTGCGAGGCCTACCACCCTGCTCCCAAATAAATCACATGGATGCTTATTATTACTTATGAATGCCAAGCCTTAGCTTGACTTGTTTCTTGCTTTCCTTAACTTAAATTATCCCAACTACTTTTTTCCTTTTATCTTTCTCTATTTCTGTAAACCTTTCTTTACTTCTTTCTCTGGGGCTTGCTGTGTGTAGCTGGGTGGCAAACCCCTGATGTGCTTCCCTCCTTGTTCTCTGGCTCCTTGTTCTCTCCTCTCCCAGATTTTTCTATTTATATTCTCACCTGCTAGTCCTGCATATCCTTGCTCCTGCATTGCTTTTGGCTGTTCATCTCTTTAATAGGGCCATCAGGTGTTTTTTTTTTCTCATATTCTTTTATTTTTTTCCATTCAAAAAAAAATTTACATTTCCTCCCCTTCTCCCAGTCCCCTCCCGCTCCCCCCTGCTTCCTTAAAAGAGGGCATGGTGCCCAGCCCTGTGGGAAGTCCAAGGCCCTCCCCCCTCCATCCTGTCATAAGAAGGTGTGCATCCGAATCGACTAGGTTCCCAAAAAGATAATACATGCAGAGGAGATA
>PVIU01030818.1:0-15623 GCA_004026605.1 Ondatra zibethicus | reverse complement strand
CCGGAGCGCTGGGCGTAGGTGAAGGACTTCACTGCCTCACTCTGGAACCCTCCACTTTTGCAGTGTGAGCCAGAGGAGAGGGCGGGGGGCGAAATCCTGCTGTGGAGTTGGAAAGGCAGCGTGCTTAGGGTGTGTGCAGAGAGCTGTGTTATGTAAAGCTTTCCCATGCAGGGAGGGGATGTGCAGTGTGCAAGGGCCTGGGCTCCTCTGGCCGAGAGCCCCTTGCAGTGTCAGGGCGGGTTTGTGGGGACACAGAACCTTGGTGGTGCTGGGCTGGCAGCAGGTTTAGCTGTACTTGGTGGTGAGCATTGGAAGACTCTTGGCGAGCATTGGACCCGGGGATATCCCACAACTCAAACTGAGCCCTGACAATGTAGTGGTGTGTGTGTGTGTGTGTGTGTGTGTGTGTGTGTGTGTGTGTGGTGCGTGCTTGCCTGTGCACTCTGTCACTTCTGCACAATGTGAGCACAGAATATTGTGCAAATGGTGCCTGCGTTGGCACCCTGGTTTGGCAGGGTGTGGTCCTGGCCTGTCTCTGAAGCCACGAGGTGCTCCTGGGGGTGCTTGTATTCTCAGTGTTCCTGTTCTGGGGAGGGGATTTGTAGAAAAGCTTCCCCAGGTAGTTGGGGTCTTTGGAGAGTGACCCAGAATTCCCAGGAGGAAAAGGACCCAGAGGTCTACTTCTGCCCCCAGAACATTGCTGGACTCCCAATAAGTAGTTTTGAAACAGTCTCCCATTAAATTTAACCTCAATGTCAGGGACCATCTCCACTGCACTCCTTTTCTCACAGGATCCAGCTGGGTGCTGTCCTCATAGGTGTGTGTTGCGGGGGGTGGGGGAGGGTGGTGGACAGGAAGATGCCTTGGGAAACGTTTAAGGGTCTCCATCTATATTGAGAATAGCTTAGGTGAGTAGACTCTGCTTTGGTGTGCCCCATGAGGGAAGTCCCTGAGGTAGGGTAGGCCACTTTTCCTAAGCTGAATGAACCATTAGCTTCCTTCTCTCACCTTGAGAAACTATGGGCTAGGTACGCATCTGGGATGTCGAGTGTACAGACTGTGAGGTAGAAAGGGAACCCCTCATTTAAGGGCACTTCCTTGCTCCAAGCTGAGATATGGGGCAAGGGAGTGTGGGAAAGGAACTGGAAACATGGGGGTTGAGCTAGTACAGGGCCCTGGGTGCTGATAGGGATGACATCTGGAAGATATCTGAACCCCTTTCTGAGTCTCTTGTCCCTAAGAGGTTACGCAAAGGAACCTTGCTAAGAGAAGCAGGACATTCAGGAAGCTGTGTGAGTCATTCAAGGCTTAGTGCTGATAATATGGAGGTCAGAAGCAATGCAAAAGGCTGAGGAGAAGCCAGGCATGGTCCAGGAAAGGACAGAAGAGAGATTGGACCAAGGAGCTCTGTGAAAGAAGAGTAGCATTAGTCGGGGCAGAGAATGAGCTGTGGAGCCCCAGGTCATTTCAGACCCAGGGAGGCTCTGCTTAGAGGTTCAGAGTGCCACTACCCCTGACTCCTCTGCTCCACTTGGAACTGCCTGGCGGGTTCTGGCCGAACACAGCACTCTGAGCCTGAGGAGCTGGTTTGAGAAGTTGGGGTAAAGCTGTGGGGGTGGAGGAGTGTGTAGGGCGCTGGGGTGTGGTCACTGCCTTTTTCAGAACTTGGGAACTGCCTGGAGACAGACAAGAGAGGCAGACTGGGAGAGCTAGTCTGACTTCTGAAGGGTTCTTTGCCTTGACGCCCCCAAGATTGTCTCCTTGGGGCTGGCCTGACCATGTGCTTGTAGTCGCTCAGGCTAGAGGAAGGGAGGTGGCTGTCAATTTAGAATGTGCATCACAGGCCGCAGCAGTGGTGAGTGCCTGGGGCTTTCTGCTCTCTTTGCCCCCTTCAGGCTTTGGCCAGGCTCTCAGGAGCTTGCAGTTCCCTGGATTTGACCACCGGCTGCTTTCCAAAGTCTTCCGGACCATAGCAACACCCATACCCGAGTTTGTTCAAAAAGTGTCAGCATGGGACGTGGTACTACAGACTTTCTGCGAAATGTCTGTGTGCGCTTTGATGAAGCTCCCCTTTCTCTCTCTGGGCCCCAGTTTTCATTGGGGCTAAGGCTCAAATAATTGGTCTTGTGTCTGTCACTATTTGCATTGCAATGGGGCTCATGGTTCCGCTGTGATCTTCAGTCTCTGTGCTTGTGTTACTGCCCATGAGAGGATGTCCTGTTGGCTGTTCATGGGGCACTCGTACTGTGCTAGGCCTGGATGTGTCACCTCTGTTGGTCTCCTGGGACTTGGAGGGCAGAGGCAATGACTGCTCGTGTACAGAGACTGCTGTTAAGGAACGAAGTAAGCTTGTTCCGTGTGGGCCCAGGCCTTGAAGTTTGTGTCCCGAGGCCTTCAGGGATAGGGCAGCCTTGGGAGTAGAGTCCCCACAGATGGTGGTTGAGCAGCAAAGCGTTGCACATAGCCTGTCAGGGAGCGGCATCCTGCCTGGTCCCTGGGGGCTGGAACGGAGGTTCTGGGGGAAGGGGAAGTGCCTGGAGCTGATCCTGGCTACGTGTTCTGGCTCGGCTGTGTGTGTGTGTGTGTGTGTGTGTGTGTGTGTATGTGTGTGTGTGTGTGTAGCCACCGCCTTTTGAAGACCTGGCCCTGAGTCTTTTCACTACTTTGCCTGACCACTGGGGGGCGAGCATGCAGCACTTCCCAGAGAGCTGGGTGGGGCTCAGGGTATATTCTGAACTGTAATTTACCCCCCAGGCAACTCAAGATACTTCTCCGCTTGGCTCCTCTACTGTTGGACATTGCCCCCAGAGTTAGTGTCTTAATCCCAGCAGCTCTGTGAAAGGCCAAATCTTCTTTGACATTGTGGCCAGATAAGGAACTTCCACCTGGATAATGTGATGCTGTCCCCAGCCTCTGGCACTGGGAGAGGTGGAGAGTCCCTCCTGGTCTCCTGGATAGGGGAAGGAGAGGGACTATCCCTGCTGGAAGTGAGAATTTAGAGTTTCAGGCCTTGCCGCTTGTTCCAAGAGTTGGTGGTGGGGAACGTCTGTGATCGGAGTAGAGAGAAGTGGAAGTGGAGATCAAGAAGCAGTCGTGGGGCCGGGGCGTGATGGCGCACGTCTGCCTTTTAATCCCAGAGCTCAGGAGGCAGAGGTAGGCAGGTCTCTGTAAGTATGAGTCCAGCCTGGGCAACAAAGCGAGTGCCAGGACAGCTAGGGTCGGTACACAGAGAAACCCTGTCTCGAAAAACAAACACACAAGCAATGGAAAAGAAGGAGGAGAAGGAGGAGGAGGAGAAAGGAGAAGAAGAAGGAGAAGAAGAAGAAGAAGAAGAAGAAGAAGAAGAAGAAGAAGAAGAAGAAGAAGAAGAAGAAGAAGAAGAAGAGGCGGCGGTGGCGGCGGCGGCGGCGGCAGCGGCAGCAGCAGCAATCATGGGACTGGTTATGACTGTTTTAGAGGTCAATGTGCAAAAAGCCCCAGCATGAAGAGGAGAAGGAGGTTAGAGTGGGGAGGCTAAGAAAACTTCCTCCTGGTAGGAGCTGTGGGCTGGGTCAGCACCACTTTCCTTCTGTGGCAGGAACATGGCCTAGCCTTGGCAGGTACACACATAGAGAGGGAGGTGCACACCCAGGGACCCAGCTTTACTAAGAGAACAGGTGACAGGTATCTGCTGAGAGCCAATAAATCTCACCACTGAGGACTGCCTGAGCTGGGAAGGGTGAATGATGAGGCTGACAAGGGTCTCTGTGTGCTTTGCATGTGTGTGTGTCCCCTTAGGTGTTTCTCTGAAGATCCTTCCAATATCCAGCTCGTCTGGGTCTTGTTGGTCTAATTCTCTTTGATTGTTTCCTCCCGAAAGTTGACGGTGCCCCGTTGTGTCTACCTAAGTAGCCTTGTTTGCCTGAACCTAGATATTCCCGTCTAAGCCTCCTGAGGATTATAGGTGGCATGGGACACAAGGTCCATCCCTGTAAAGTTTTTTGTGTTTGTTTATTTTGGCAGGATCTCATTATGTAGGCAAGGCTATCCTTGAACTCTCTACATAGCCCAGGACCGGTTGGAACTTGCAGTGATCCTGCTGGCTTAGTGCTTAAGTGCTGAGATTACAAGTGTGCACCATTATGCCCATCTCTGCTAAACATTTGTTTTTCTTGTTTTGTTATAAATGTGTTTTTGTGTACTTATGTGTGTGCCCTCATGCTGTGGCACATGTGTAATGTTTGAGGACAGCTTACAGGAATCAGTTCTCTTCTACTAAGTGGGTTCTGCTGATGAAGCTCAGGTTGGGAGCTAGAAAGAAAATCTCCATTTGTCTTCTATGTATTAGCCCAAGAGAAATCCAGAACTAGGTTTTGAGAAGTTCTGGTTTCTGGGAAGCTTGGGATTCCTGACCCCTGGGAACAGAGCCTCAAAGAGACCCAGAATCAAAGACCCCTTACATGCTGGGCGTGGGTGTCTGCAACTCTGCCCAGGTGGTGCCATCATGAGGCTGGAGGGGCACAAGAGGGGAGGATTTTTTTCCATCTTCTGGTGGTTGCTTCTCTGGCTCCCAGTCTTCCCTGCTCCAGCATAGGCCTTGCTTCTGTGTATTTTCCTTATGGGTCTTTCTCAGGGATTTCTTTTTTTTTTTTTAGTTTTTTTGAGACAGTGTTTCACTGTTTAGCTCTGACTGTTCTGGAGCTTGTTTTGTAGATCCGACTGGTCTCAAACTCACAGAGATCTGCCTGCCTCTGCCTCCCGGGGGTTGGGATTAAAGGCGTGTGCCACCCCCCCCACCCCCCGGCTCTCAGGGGTTTCTGTGTCATATATATGTATGTTTGTGAATTGGTCCCTCTGCTTGGGTGAAGACTGTTGGATTGGGGCCTGTCTCCGCATCTCTAAAATAAGGTTGCTAATTCTTGCCCTCCAGGATTGTTTGTCCAAGAGATGGGACCCTAAGCAGGAGATGTCAGCAGTACAGCACGTGGCACGCAGTGCTCTGCAGAAGTGTTTCTCTAAACTAGTGATGGCGGGGTTTCCTTCAGCGTGCGGTTTTCTCTTCCTCTTTGAGGAGTGTTTATGACAGTATATCATACATCTGGGTGTGCCTCCCTCCTATGACTCTCCAACCCCTTGCTTGGTTTGGAGTGTCAGGGCTTTCCCTCTGGCGGAGGTCTCTAATCCTAGCCATGAGTCATTATGTTCTTGGGGTGGGTACTGCTTGTCCCTGGCAGGTTAGTTAGGGCTTGTGGGTGCTGCAGTGCTGGAAGGTTCTGTCACTGAGGTCCCCCCAGGTGCAGGTGCAGACTGTGCTAGTCAGGCCCACTGCTCTGTGCTCTTCTAGTGTAGGTCTTGTCTTCAGATTTGGCCCAATTCAGCCATTGAGACCCTAGGCCTTGTCACTCAGAGTCTTTGTGTCAGTTCCTGCCACCTTGACATAGACATTGTCTAACTGTAGCTGCATTAGCAATTGCCCAGAGCTCTCCTCTGCGGAGAGAAAGGAGAACGTCTAGTCCCCTGGTGAAAAAGGGGAGAGAATGCTCTTCTAGAGATCACCCTTGCTAGGAACTCTCTGCTTTTGGACATCGTCTGAATCTGCTCAAGTATGGCCCCTCTGGAAGCGGGCACAGGCAGAGCCTTGCTGCTGCATGGAATTTTGAGGTTTTGAGTTGCATGATGGGGCGTTCTGTCATGGCATTTGGCCTGAACTGTGCCCTAGCCCCCGAGTACTTTCTGTTTTTTACCTAGAGCACCCTCACTCCAAACAGCCTTCTGCCTCAGGGGTTCTCCACTCCATCCCTGCTTCTCATCAGAAAGGATACCAAGGCCATTTATTGGGCCACAGGAATGGAGCTAGCAGAGCTGAGTTCTAGGACTTTAACACTTCCCTATTAGCCTCCATGTACCTTCCTTTCCCCATGTGTGAGTGGCAGCCAGTGCTGTCCTCTAGAATGTCACTCTAGGGGAAATTTTGCATATCCTTGCTGCCAGAAATGGCAGTGGTAGCCACACGTGGCTGCTAGGCACCTGTAATGTGGCTAGTGGAACTACATTTTAAACTTCAAGCTGGGTGTGGTGGTACACCTTTGCAATCTCAGAACTCAGAAGGTGGAGGCAGAAGGATCAGGATGTTTAAGGCCATTCTCAGCTACATTGGAGAGATGGCTGGGGGTTGGGGATGAAGACTATTTCAGAGACCCCCAAGTTCGACACCTAGCACCCATGTTGGGCCACTTGCAACCACCTGGAATTCCAGTTTCAGGGGAATTATGGTTTTTTTTTTATTTTTTTATTTTTTTTTTAATAAATGTCCGTTTGGGATTCTTTTTTTTATTTTTTATTTTTTTTAGATTTATTTATTATGTATACATCCTTCTGCCTCTGTGTATGCCCACACGCCAGAGGAGGGCACCAGATCTCATTACAGATGGTTGTGAGCCACCATGTGGTTGCTGGGAATTGAACTCAAGACCTCTGGAAGAGCAGCCAGTGCTCTTAACCACTGAGCCATCTCTCCAGCCTGTACACATACATATGAACATAAAAAATTAAAAATAATTTAAAATTGGGAGCAGCCTGGCATAGTGGTGCAGGCCTTTAATCTCAGCACTTGGGAGGCAAAGGCAGGTGGATCTCTGTGAGTTTGAGGCTAACTTGGTCTACAAAGTGAGTTCTGGGGCATCCAGAGCTACATAGTAAGAACTTGTCTCCAGAAAAAAAAAGGGACTGGTGACTTTAAGCTATGCAGTGGAGGCACATCTTTAATCCCAGCACTTGGTAGGCGGAGGCTGGCCGCCTGATCTACACAGTGAGTTCCAGGACAGCCAGGGCTACACAGAGAACTCCTGTCTCAAAAACAACAAAAAGAAATTGAGTTATTTATTTATGTGTGTCCATGTGGGCCTGTGTATGCCACATATGTGGAGGTGTGCAGGGAGGCTAGAGGGCATAGGATCCTTGGAGCCGGACTTACTGGCTGGTGGTAGTGAGCCACCTGACATGGCTGCTGGGAACTAATTCAGGTTCTCTGGAAGAGCAGCAAGCATTCTAAATTCACACTGAGCCATCTCTCATCTGGTGGGAAAAATACCACAATAATTTAATTATCTGCCTAAAATTATTTTATTTTTGACTTCTGGAGACAGGGTCTCATGAAGCTCAGGTCACCATTAAACTCTAGATCTTCTTGCTTGCCCACTTGAGTGCTTGGATCATAGGTGTATACCAATGTACCAGACTAATCCTTTTAAATTTAAATTGCCACATACGGCGGTTACCATGTTAGTAGCACACATTTGTCTCCGTTCAAACCCCAAAGGCTTGTGATGAGTGACTGAATTGTGAAGAATTCCCCCAACCTCCAAAGACCTTTTTTGGATTTCCCTGGAGGCCTGACTTAACCTAACCATGTGGGAGGAGAGGGAGGAGCATCTGCGTTTGCTACAGGTTCCACTGGTGGGGGGCAGACCAAGAGCTGAGGCCTAGAAACAGAAAATGAGGCCATGGCCACCATGGCCTCACACCTCTCATGTGCATCCCATGTCTTTCAGGCTGAGATTTGATGAGAAGGGAGCCCTTCCTGGCTGTGTCAGGATAACAGAGCTGAGCAGGGCCACAACCTGTAGCATGAACCCAATGGTTCCTGTTCTCAGCGGTGGAGAACTTTTCAGAATTACTTCTCCTCTAAGTAGCCTACTGAGTGAAGCATATAGCGAGTTGGTCCTCAGCACTCTTTGCATCTAAAAGACCCTTGTCCTAGGGCTCAAGCTAGAGAAGGGAAGCTGTGGCAAGTCCTAGCCCCTCTGGTACTTGGGGGCCTGGCCTAGGAGGCTTTGCATTGACTAGATTTTAGGCGTGACCCTGTGCGTGTCTGGAACTGCTGCTTCAGACTGCAGTGACTCACCGTGGAAGGGGGGGGGGAGGGTGGGGCCCCCATGTGGGTGAGTGAGCTGGCTCTCTTTCTCCTCTGCTGGCTCAGCACCAGGCTATTTAGCTGAGCAAGGGGCCCTGCACAAGGAGGAAGACAGGGAAACCTGAAGGGGTGGCTTCAGTTCTTAGGAGTCCAAGCTAGAGACTTTTGCTTTTCCTTCTTCTTAGGCTGGCTTCTCAGTGTTGGTCTGGGGCAGGGGCAGAAGGTACCAGTTTCGAGTTGGGAAGAGTCAGTATGACTTTCCTCTTAATGTGGCCTCTTCTGCCTGCTCGGAAGGGAGGGGGTGTTTCTTTAGCTTAAGCCTGTGCCAGCGGCCTCTCTCCCGCCTTTGCTCGCACTCGAGCCAGCGCCCGTGTTGTCAAGCAGGCGCATGATAAGCGCTGCATTTATGAGTTTGTTGAGTTTGAGAACAGGTGTGGTGATCTGGGGTTTATATTTGTGTTTATATTTTATCTATATTGGTATCTGCCTGAAACTGGACCTGCTAAGTGCCATGGATTTCTAAGAGCCACAGTCCCATCCTAGAGGCCAATTCCAGGACCTTGGATGCCCCATTTATATTTCGTTGCCCTGATAAGCCTCTTAAGATTTCTGGAACATTATGGAGCCCAGTTGGTCACACCCAGAGTCTCTTGCTTATCATTTGTGCTGGGACAGGACTCTAAGTCTTTTAAATTTCCATATCTGGCACATGGAGTGCATTCAGTAAATGTCTAGAGGATGCCTGAGTGATGGGAGGTAACAACCTAATGCAGTGTACAATTAAGTGCTGGGCTGGGCTGTGTTTGCCCTGATTGGTATCCTTTATAATATCTAGTGCAGACTTGGGCATACAGGAGGTGGTCAGTATGCATACATTTATTGATTGGTTGACAAATTTCTGGATGTAAACAGTTTCAGGGTGGGGCTTTGGGTGAGGCTCACCACAATTTATAGAGTCCCTCATACAATTTCATAGGTATGCTTTAGATGGCTGCCGGTGCCATTTTGTGAGGGTGGCTATAGTTAGTTCATCATTATATCTACCATCCTTCCAGGTGCCTTCTCAGGGTACCTCTGCAGCTGATAACTCATCTGGTGGCAAGGAGGAATGCCTTTACCTATGGGGTCTGGCTCAGGGCCCAGTGTGGGCAGCCAGATGGGCTTTGACTCACCATGGTCCTTGACTCACCACAGGCCTGAGTTGGGCTCAGCTTTGCTTCAGTCTTTTGGCTTTGTGAGTCTGGTAGAGTGGAATTGTCTTTTTTTAGGTCAGCTGGAAAGGGTTCCTTTTGGTCCTGAGGGCCAGGCTAGAGATGGTAAGCAGAGTCACTGTCAGTATGGTGGGAAACAGCAGCATTTGTGCTTGGAGAATAGTCTCACATTAGTGAAAAGGTGAGACTCAATGTGGCATAGGGGAAAGACCCATAGAAACACAAGCTAGGGCCTGGCATCGGCATTGTGTGCACTCCAGGCAAACTGGCCTTTCAGAGTCTCAATCTCTCTGCTTGTAAGGTGGGACCAGCTATTCTAGAGAATGGTGAACATGGGTGTGCTGTGGAACCTCCGTGGACCAGCTGCTGTCTTCTTTCAGTCTGTGGAACTCTTACCATTTCCATGTTCACAGCCAAGGAAACAGGTTCAGAGAGGTCAAGTGTCCTTGGCAAGAGTCCTATAGCTAGGAGGATGCAGCCAGCGGTGGAGACCTGGTCTAGTTTCCTTTAATTTCATTTTCTGTGGCAACAGACCTCAGAGTCATGCAGTTGCTGGCTGTAATGGGGACCTGACTGGAGTTTTGGCCTGGCCTGGGAAACAGCATTTCTCTATCATTTGGGTGGCAGCTCATGGGAGTTTTGAAAAGCCAAGTGTGAGCATCATGATGAAATTTTTTCCTAGGTTGTGTGGCTGAGATTCCCAAAGAAAGAGAGACTGATAGAAGAAGAGAAGAAGGAGGGGCGGGCTCCTGGCAAGGCGTTTGCTCCTGAACAGAGTCCTGCAAAGGTCAGTAGGTGGGATGGTGCAGAGGGATGGAGGTTAGGATGGGGGATACTGGGTATTTGATGTAGCATCAAATTTGGAACTTTCCTTGGGTGGATCAAAGGGCCGGTTACTCCCTTTCTATACTCTTTATTGTGCATTGGGAGAACTTCCACAGTGGGAAAACATGATACAGATCACCCTCCTACCCGAGGAAGCCCTCACTTGGCAGGTGAGCCAGGGCTGAGGGAGCAGGTGCATGGCGCTTGGTTTCCATTCCCTGGGTGTGCACAGCACCAAAGATTTCTGGCTTTCTCATGCTTTTCTGCCCCCCATGTCTCCTGTGACCAGTGCTCTTGTTTCTTTTCCTCACCCCAGATGGAGAAGGAGGAGGAGACAACTCGGGAGCTGCTGCTGCCTAATTGGCAGGGCAGTGGCTCCCATGGACTGACCATTGCCCAGAGGGATGATGGAGTCTTTGTTCAGGAAGTGATGCAGAACTCCCCTGCGGCCCGCACTGGGGTGGTCAAGGAGGGTGAGTCTCCCCAAGATAGTGACTGGGATCTGAGGGGTGAGAGAGGTTACTGAAAGGAAGGACAGGAAGCAGGGGAGCAGGCAGAAATGACCAAACAGCTGTGGAAGGCTTGGATCCAACAACATAAAGACGGTGTCTCCAGGCTCTGTTCTTTTTTGCCTTCTCTGTGTCTTGCTTGTGAATGTGAGGGGAGGCAGTTATGTGCGGTCCTGGAGACCTTGTCTTCAGATCTGAGTCTTCGCCCTCACCAGCTCTGCAGCTTTGTGTAAAATAGTTGGCCTTTTAAAGCCACAGTTTCCTCATCTGTGCAAGGAATGGGCTTAAGCAAAGTCAGTTTTAGTGTCTGTTATGTGGTACTTTCTTGAGTCCTGCATGTCTTTTGCCTAATTGTTGTACTTCCTTACTTAGGGGACCAGATTGTGGGTGCCACCATCTACTTTGACAACCTGCAGTCTGGTGAGGTGACTCAGCTGCTGAACACCATGGGGCACCACACTGTTGGCTTGAAGTTGCACCGTAAGGGGGACCGTTCCCCTGAGCCTGGACAGACCTGGACCCATGAAGTCTTCAGCTCCCGTAGCTCCGAGGTGGTTCTGGTGAGTTCCTGGTGACCCACCTTTGCTCTGAGCTCACCATGATCCTGGTGGCCTCCTGGCCTCACTTCCTGAGCCTTCTGCTTGTCTCCTGAACCTCTGCTAATTCCATCTTCTTCTTTCATCTCTCTACATTCTCTTCTGACTTCTCTCTGTTGCTTTCTTCCTGCCTATGTTGTGGCATGTGTTTTTTTTTATTATTTATTATGTATACAATTGTCTGCCTGCATGTGTCCCTGCAGACAGAAGTTGGCACCAGATCTTATTACTGGTGGTTGTGAGCCACCATATGGTTGCTGGGAATTGAACTCAGGACCTCTGGAAGAGCAGTCAATGCTCTTAACCACTGAGCCATCTCTCCAGCCCCAGCTGATTCTGTTCTTATAAGTATTGTGTTCTTTCGGTCTCTTGAGACTGTGCCATGGCTTGGGAACCAGCTCAAGCATCGGGGGCTTAGATGCCAAGGGGAAGGCCAACTGTTTTACTAGAGTTTTTGGAGTGCTTTCACTGGTGTTCAACCTGCCTTTCTACTTTCCATGCGTGAGAAGATGAGCAGCGTAGTGCTTGTGGGAAAGGCTTCTTTACTCCTCATGGCTTGCTTATGGGATAAACCATGTGTCCTAATTGTGACAGTATTCCCAAACACAGCCAGGCCCTCAGGCTTCACAAATGCTTTCCAGTGTGTAAAGGCTCCTGGGAGACCTTAACCAAGCAAGCCTGTAAGCTGAGAGTTGAAGGATGAAGGGCCTGTTCGGGGTCCCTGGAACAGGTTGATTTGAAATATCACTGGGTGGTAGAGTCTCTTCCTGGGAGCACAGTTCAGGAATCTATATATTTCCTAAGACTGCTATGACCTTTGCTTTCCAGAATTTTCTTCCAGATAGTTTCTATTTTCCTCTTGTGATGTGACTGTCAGCCCCTTTCTTCAGTCCCCTGTGTTCTGTCCCAGGAGACTCTCTGGACCTCTGTTATATTCTGAGCATCTTTGGGAAACAGGCAACCCTGTTGTTGGCTAGGCTGCGGCCAGGCATCTGCCAACTCAGGCGGGCTTGGCTGCAACTTCTGCTGGGCGTGTCTTTCTACAGAGTGGGGATGATGAGGACTACCAGCGCATCTACACCACAAAGATCAAGCCACGACTGAGGTCGGAGGATGGAGTAGAAGGGGACCTTGGGGAGACCCAGAGCCGTACCATCACGGTGACCAGAAGGGTCACAGCCTACACTGTGGATGTGACCGGTCGGGAAGGAGTGAAGGACATCGACATCAGCAGCCCTGAGTTCATGATCAAGATACCAAAGCATGAAGTGACTGAAATCTCCAACACAGATGTAGAAATCCAATCTGGGAAGACAGTGATCAGACTGCCCTCAGGATCGGGGGCAGTTTCTCCAACCCCTGGCTCTGCCGTGGATATCCGGGCAGGTGCCATTTCTGCTTCAGGACCAGAGCTCGAAGGTGCTGGCCAATCAAAATTCCAGGTCAGCGTACCTGGGATAAAGGTGGGAAGCCCCGGCGTCAATGTCAGTGCAAAAGGCTTGGACTTGGGTGGCAAAGGAGGGATCCAAGTTCCAGGAGTGGACATTGCGTCTTCTCTTGGGACTGGCTCAGTAGAGGTACAGGGTCCTTCCCTCCAGAGTGGTGATACTGGGAAAATTAAAATTCCAACCATGAAGATGCCAAAATTTGGTGTCTCAGCAGGCCTGGAGGGCCAGATACCAGAGGCAGGGCTGAGTGTTTCTGCACCTGAATTCTCTGTGAGGCATAAAGGTGACAAGCCAGGTTTGACCATTGGTGGGAATATTCAGGCCCCTCACTTGGAAGTCAGTGCCCCTTCTGTCAATATCGAGGGTCTTGGGGGGAAGCTGAAGGGTCCCCAAATCACTGGACCATCACTTGAAAGTGACTTAGGTCTGAAAGGTACCAAGCTGCAGGGGAACATAGGAATGGATGCCTGTGCTTCCAAAATTGAGGGCAGCATCACTGGTCCCAGTGTGGAAGTTGGAACCCCTGATGTCGACGTTCATGGGCTAGGAGGCAAACTGAATTTGCCCAAGATGAAAGTCCCTAAATTCTCTGCATCAGGTTCAAAGGGAGAGGGAGTTGGCATTGATGTGACACTGCCCACAGGTGAAGTGACCCTTCCTGGGGTCTCTGGGGTTGTTAGTCAGCCTGAGATTGCTACTGGTGGGCTAGAAGGGAAGATGAAGGGTGCTAAAGTCAAGACACCTGAAATGATTGTCCAGAAACCTAAAATCTCCATGCAGGATGTGGATCTGAGCCTTGGGTCCTGTAAACTGAAAGGCGATATGAAGGTGTCTGCTCCTGAGGTCAAAGGTGATGCTAAAGGCCCTCATGTGGCAGTTAAAGGCCCCAAAGTGGACATAGAGACACCAAACTTAGAGGGGACCTTGACAGGTCCCAAGCTCAGCAGCCCTTCTGGAAAAATAGGGGCCTGTAGGATATCTATGGCAGATGTAGACCTAAATGTAGCTGCACCTAAAGGGAAAGGGGGTGTAGATGTTGTGCTACCCAAAGTAGAAGGGAAAACCAAAGTCCCTGAACTTGATGTCCAAGGCTCCAAAATGGATATTAGTGTCCCAGATGTGGAAGTGCATGGCCCAGAATGGAACTTGAAAATGCCCAAGATGAATATGCCCAAGTTCAGTGTCCCAGGGGTCAAAGGAGAAGGCCCAGATGTAGATGTAGCTCTACCCAAAGGAGACATCAGTATTTCAGGGCCTAAGGTCAACATAGAAACCCCAAGTGCCAACATGGAGAGTCTGGGGGGCAAACTTAAAGGTCCTGATATTAATCTGCCTGAAGTGAGTGTGAAGACTCCAAAGATTTCAATACCTGATGTAGATCTGCACTTAAAAGGCGCAAAGGTGAAGGGAGAGTGTGATGTCGCAACACCAAAGCTTGAGGGAGACCTGAGAGGCCTCCAAGTGGACGCTGATGCCCCAGAAGTGAATGTTCATGGCCCAGACCTGAAGATACCCAAGATGAAAATGCCCAAATTCACTGTGCCAGGGTTCAAAGCAGAGGGCTCAGAAGTGGATGTGAACCTGCCCAAGGCAGATATGGACATTTCTGGGCCTAAGGTGGAGGTCAGTGCTCCAGATGTGAGCATTGAGGGACCAGAAGGGAAACTGAAAGGACCTAAGTTTAAAATGCCTGAGATGAACATCAGAGCTCCAAAGATCTCCATGCCAGATGTGGATTTACACTTAAAAGGACCCAGTGTAAAGGGAGAATATGATGTCACAGTGCCAAGACCTGAAGGTGAGATTAAAGTTCCTGATGTTGAACTTAAAAGTGCCAAACTGGACATTGATGCCCCAAATGTGGATGTTCAAGGTCCTGAATGGCACATGAAGATGCCAAAGATAAAAATGCCCAAGTTTGATATGCCAGGCTTCAAGGCAGAGAGTCCAGATGTGGAGGTGAATCTCCCCAAGGCCAACATTGATGTCTCAGGACCCAAGGTAGATGTCAAAGCACCAGATGTGAACATTGAAGGACCTGAAGGAAAACTGAAGGGTCCCAAGCTGAAGACGCCTGAGATGAATATCAAGGCCCCAAAGATCTCCATGCCTGATGTAGATTTGCATATGAAAGGCCCCAAGGTAAAAGGAGAGTATGATGTCACAATGCCAAAGATTGAAGGAGACTTGAAAGGCCCAAAAGTAGATGTCAGTGCTCCAGATGTTGACATTCATAGTCCTGATTGGAACTTGAAAATGCCAAAGATTAAAATGCCCAAATTTAGCATGCCTAGTCTCAAAGGAGAAGGCCCAGAGTTGGATGTAAACATGCCCAAGGCTGATATGGACATCTCTGTACCAAAACTAGATATTAGTGCTCCAGATTTGAACCTTGAAGGACCAGAAGGGAAGCTGAAAGGCCCCAAGTTTAAGATGCCTGAGATGCACTTCAAGGCTCCAAAGGTGTCTCTACCAGATGTGGACCTGGATCTCAAAGGACCCAAAATGAAAGGTAATCTAGACATGTCTGCACCAAAAATAGAGGGAGAGATGAAAGTTCCAGATGTGGACATCAAAGGTCCGAAGGTAGATATTAAATCACCAGATGGGGAAGGTCAAGGCCCAGACTGGAGCCTGAAAATGCCAAAGATGAAAATGCCTAAGTTCAGTATGCCTACTCTCAAAGGTGAGGGTCCAGATGTGGATGTGAACCTGCCTAAGGCTAACATTGATGTCTCAGGACCTAAAGTTGACATTGAAACCTCAGATGTGAGCTTTGAGGGCCCAGAAGGAAAGCTGAAAGGCCCCAAGTTTAAGATGCCTGACATGCACTTCAAGGCTCCTAAGATCTCTATGCCTGATGTGGACTTAAACTTGAAAGGCCCTGAAGTCAAGGGGGATCTCGATGTGACCGTGCCCAAGCTAGAAGGTGAAATGAAAGTGTCAGATGTGGACATCAAAGGACCTAAAGTGGACATCAGTGCCCCAGATGTGGATGTTCATGGGCCAGATTGGCATCTGAAGATGCCCAAGATGAAAATGCCCAAATTCAGCATGCCTGGCTTCAAAGCAGAAGGCCCAGAAGTGGATGTGAACCTGCCCAAGGCTGACATTGATGTCTCGGGACCCAAGGTGGATGTTGA
>PVIU01030817.1:0-15602 GCA_004026605.1 Ondatra zibethicus | reverse complement strand
GTCCCGCCGCCCAGCTCCCAGCCACCCGGCATGGGGCCCCCTTGTTCCTCCTGCCCAGCTAGCTAACACCCGAAATAATTACACAGAAACTGTATTCATTTAAAACACTGCCTGGCCCATTATATCTAGCCTCTTCTTGGCCAACTCTCACATCTTGATCTAACCCATTTCTATTAATCTGTGTTTACCACGAGATCGTGGTTTACCGGGAAAGATTCAGCATGTCTGACTCTGGCAATTTCATGGCAGCGTCTCCCTCTGTCTTCTTCTCAACATTCTGTTCTCTTTTCCCCGCCTATCTAAGTCCTGCCCTATCAAAAGGCTAAGGCAACTTCTTTATTTAACCAATGAAAGCAACAGAAATGCAGAAGGACCTCCTATACCATATGGGCACAGTTATTTCTCTCCAAACTTCTTCCTGCTGTATGGGGGTGCTGTCAATCAGGTCTGGAATACTATGCCCACATTCCCAAAACATGGACTATGGCTATTTTCCTTTGTTTTAAAAAAAAAAGAGGGGGAAGTGGTGAGAGAGAACAATTATGTATCTGTCAATTATGTTTTAAATAAATGCTGATTGGTCGGTAGCCAGGCAGGAAGTATAGGTGGCACAAAGAGAACAGGAGAATTCTGGGAAGAAAGAAGCCCATTCCTGCCCAGACCACTGAAGAAGCAGGATGTGACCTGCCCCACTGAAAAAGGTACTGAGCCATGTGGCTAACATAGATAAGAATAATGGGTTAAACGAATATGTAAGAGCTAGCCAAGAAGAGGTTAGAACTAATGGGCCAGGCAGTGTTTTAAATGAATACAGTTTCTGTGTAATTATTTCTGGGGTTAAGCTAGCTGGGCACTGGGAATGCGGCCCACACCTCCATAATACAAGCCTTGTTTTGGGAACTACAAAGATTTATTTCTCTTCCTTATTTTTGAGTATGTGGGTGTATTTTCTTCAATGCTACAAAGAAATAGTTTTGAGCACACATTAGGAGCTTGATTGCCTCAGCTGATCAACATCTACTCCTCTTTTTAAAAAAGTAAGCAGTTCAATAGTCCCCCATCTTTGAGTGAGGGGGCTGTGTTCCAAGAGCCCCAGTGACCACCTGAAGCTGAGAATTGTACTGAGTCCTACAGAAAAGCAATGTTATAATTTTCTAGGGGATCGGAGAGCTGAGTTAGCTACTGAGTTACTAAGCGTCGATAGAGTATACCAGGTGGATGTGCTGGACAAAGTGAGGACTCACAGTTTTGGTGGGATGGAACAGGATGATGTGAGCGGTCATGAGGCTACTGGAATGACATACAATTTAAAAAGTTGTTTTTCTCTAGAATTTTCTGTCCAATTTCTACAGACTGTAGTTAATTACAGATAATAAACTGCCAAAGGCAAAACTGTAGATAGGGAACCTACAGCACATACAAAAGTACATATGTAATATTATTGGTCATAAAGCAGATTAAAGATCAGGGCATGCACCTGTGAATAGACCCCTTCATAGCCATCGGAACAAGACCAACCAGTATTACACGAGCCATTATGTTTCTTCCATATCCCAGCTCCACTTCCCCACCCCCAGGTACCCCTCTGAGTAGTTTCTGTTGATCTTTCCTCTTCAGTCATTTTCACAGTTTGTTCGATGAGGTACTTTGACACTTCGCAAGAGTACCATACAAGAATTCTAAAAATAGTTATGAATCTACAAAACAATGAAAGCCCATTAACGCATACAAGGACTAAAAGGTCACAGAATAGAATTGGTAGGGACAGAGACAAGATCAGAAGGACATCTTCTTTACCACAAAGGAAGTATTCTGTTTTGAAGTCAAAAGGATGTTCTCTTCAAACAATGGGATCTTGTGGGGAGCAGAGGAAACCTTGAGTGAGTGAGTAAAGAGGGGATGAAGTTCTGAGTGAATATGTATTATTGTTGTGGGCATGATTATGCCAAGGACCCCAGTGCCTCCTTCTGGTCTGAATTCCAATGTTGACAGTGTGCACAAACTCGCCACTATAGCTTCCTTCTCCATCCTGATAGCAACCTGAGACTGTCCTGTATACAAAAAATCCTGACGTTCTGGGTTCCTGTGTGTTGTTGGTGCTGCTCTATCAGAATGAGCACAGTCCACCTGATCCTGGCTTTTCTATACGTGTGTCTGTATGTCTGTCCTTTCTTCATTTCTTTGTCACCCAGGCAGGTTTCCTGGACCAAGCCACGAAGGATTTGGTGGGTTGGAGCTATTTATTAGCTGTTTGCACAGTGAGTTCTAGACTCTTGTCCACATCATATATACAAGTGAGTCCCCAGTAACCATCCAGATCTGGGAGAGACAGGGATGCATGTGCTTCTTTGCAAACCTGCACCCTCCCTGCTTCAGTAGATCTGTGCTGAACCAGAACAATGAGAGTCTCAGCAGCTCTTGGACTTTGCTTAGAGCATTGTAGCCCTGTCTGCTGTGATGGGGTAGCACCTCAGAATCGTCCTGGGATGTTGAACACCTTTTCTAAAGGTGTCTGTCCAGCTGGAGATCCTAATTAAACAAGGGACAAGACAGATCTGCACTGATGCTTTGATAAGGGAGAGAGCCAGCACAAGGCAAACCAGCCATTAATCAAATATATGCCCTTGTACTGCTCAGCAGGTTTGGGGGCCACATTCATAAATCATCTTTTTTTTTATTTAAAAGCCACTTGCACCACCCAGTATTTGGCTCATCTATCTCTCCACTACTTGGCTTCCAAGGGGCCCATACAAAAAACCTGGTTATTTTTAGTTATAATTAAAATCATAACATATGGTGTCGTGGACCCCATTTCTGCTGATTGATGTGCAAGTGGTTTTTTTTCCATTAAACTGACTGTAAAACCTTTTTAATTTGGGGATATTTAGAGTGTTCAAGGAGAAAGCTACCCTAACATTCATGCCAGATGACAGCTAGTCAATGAGGATGAAAAAAAAAAAAACCCACACTGGCTCGGCTGATCCTGGAGCTCTTGCTGCACTAAATTACAGAATTAATAGGCTCTTAGGAAAGACTGGCATGCCACTACTGAGAGAAAGACAATTAAATGTGAAAACCCAGTCTCCGCACCACACTTAATTTTAACAGGAGGCTCCGAGACTCCATAAATCTCTTTCCTGTTTCTTCCCCACTTTCCCATAGGTTCTTCAGAGAAACACCTAGAACATTTGAGAGCCTGTTCCCTGACCCCCCACCACCCCTGCTTACTTGTTCAGATTACATTTCTGTTCAGAAACGGCTTTCTGAGATCAGGGAGAATTCTAAATCCCAATATGTTTCACTAGCTACTTAGAAGGCCTTTCTGTTCCTGGCTGAGTCTTTTCAACCCCAGCCAGATTTATTCTGGCAGTGTTCAGTGGACAAATACCCTAGCTGCCCCGGTGACTGCTGGGAAAGGAGTGAGTCTTCTTGTATTACACTTAGTCTAAGAGGGACAGACATAAGCAAGTGCTTAAGAGGTTCTCCCTTACTGGCAGGTAATAATTCCTAAGATTCCCAGGGGATGCCCCAAACTTTAAACTCCTTATGTAGTGGGTTTTCCTATGAATATGTATCTGTCTTAAAGGTTAAGTTATAAATTAGATGCATTAGAAGATTAACAAATAACACAATATAAAATTTATTATAATAAAATTTATATGATTGTGTTCTATCTCTCACACAAAGCATCTTATGGTACTGCACACAGCCTTCTTTACCTTGGGGTGACATGAGATGAAGCAATACCTATATGATGAAATGGAGTGATGTAAATGTACATTAGACTATTTGTTTTTTTACATTCAGCTATTCTGTAAGAGTTACTTGAACACAAGCATTGTGAGCATGATGGTTACTAAGTTACTCACGGGTGGGTAATGCATACAGTGTGGACACACTGAACAAAAGGATGGCTCACAGAGTATGATGGCGTGAGATTTCATCAGACTTCTCAGAAGCACATGCTGTTTGTGATTTATCTGCAGAACTTTCAGTTTGGAGGCTATGGTTGACAACAGCTCATCGAAACAAAAGTGAAACCACAGGCCAAGTGGATCTACTCTGTATACCCGAAGCAATAGAGAAGGAACTAGAAGGCCTTAGAGGAAAGCTAGCTTACATACAGGTGACTGTCTACCTCTCTGCACTCCCCATTTCCCCCACAGTGCTTTATGGCTTACCTGGTCAGAATAGTATTTGCTAAGTGGATCCTGGATTGACTCTGCTCTCTAAGCTCTTAGTCACGTCCTGCTGAGGTCACGCATCTAATTCAAATTAGGCTGTTCTCTGGTCCACCAGCTCCTGTGATAAACTGCAAAGAAAACCCCTCTCTGAAGGGAAGGGAAGGATTTTAAGGTCCTCCTTCTCTCCCAGTTGCTTGGTAGTGAAACGTTTGTCACTTTTTAGTACTTTAACCACCAGTCATTTCTGACTAATACCCAGCAGCAGACATGGAGGACGATTTCCAAGATGATGGATGTTTCCCTTCTTATCTTTTGATATCTAGAAGTAGAAAATTTCAAGGAAAAAGGATTTTACACCAAGATGACCATAAATCTCATTGTGTTCACAACAGAAGGCTGACCAGAGGAGTTTATTAAATCTGTAAAGGATTTGATGTATATCAAACTGTTACATAAAGTCAATACTTTGGAGAGAAGCGGACAATAAATACTCAGCAAGAGGCAATATTTCTATCAGGGAGAAGGCAATCGCATAAAGATTAGGGGAGCGATTTCAATATTGCACGTCTTTCCGCAGTAAGGAGCTGGGGCTTGTTTTCTGGGATGATCTTGGGACAATGGCTGAGGGTTGGGCAGGTAGGCCGCTTGGCTCAGCTACTCCCAGCATCCAGCCTAAACTGGGTATTACAGACAGAACATTAATGCCCCTTCTCACTTCATGCACTGGAGCCCCAACACTACAGCTACGTAAGGAGCTGGAATTTCTAAAGAAGTGATTCAAGTTATATGACACCATAGATGTGGAGCCTGGCTTCAACAGGTTAGGTGCCCTTCTAAGCAAAGACTTTGTCTTTTGTCCACCCAAGCATGAAGCCACATTGGGCACACAGTGGGTTGACAGCCAAGGACAGGCCAAGAGAAGAGGCCTTGGAGAATACTGTCTAAACTGGCACTACGATCTTAGCATTTCAGCCTGCAGAACAATGGGAAAATAAACACCCACAGTTTAAGTCACCCAGTCTGTAATACTTTTGTTATGGCGTTCTGAGTGGATAGGACAAAGTTCACTGTCCTCTTAGAAAGTGTACTCCCACTTTGCAACTTCAAGATGCTTCCTCAGCCTGAGGGCGCATGCAGGCTGGAAACATAATAGAGACTCACAGTTCTCCTAAAACCTTAATCATGTTATCTAAATAGCCACAGCTGCTGTACCTACTCCATCCTGTGTGCTCTTCAGACAGCATCTTGTTTAATTTACTAAGAAAGCCCACACATCAAGTTGTAGATATTTGCTTGTCTTAAAGATAGTCTCTCATTGTGGTCCAGGTTTACCAAAAACTCATGACTTTCATGCCTCCATCACCCAAGTGCTGGGAATCCAGATGTCACACTACACCTGGCTCAAATTTTAAATATTTATGATTCTCCTGTTCCTCATCTGGAAATCCTGATGTTGAAAAATACTCATTAACCTGATGCCACTCTGTTTAACTGCAACAGACAAGCTGGATTCAATTTCAGTGGTTTCTGGAATGCCTGACCACTTTGCTCTTTTGGATATTAAAGTCATCTTTCTACTTCTAGTGAGATGGCTAAGACTCAGAGTTGTAATCTCCAAGATCAATAATCCAGAAGGCAAAAGGAAATGTTAGTAGCCTATATAAATATATTGTCTACACAATACTAAACCTCTGGATACTGGGAAATGCTCAAATAGTCCACTGCCACTTTTTTTGCACCTGACCCATGTGTCGAGTGTGAGACTGAATGTTCTGTGGGAGAGATGAATCATTTATTTTTATTCCGTTATCTCCACTCATACAGTTTTAATGAGCCCACATGTCTCCCCCTCACATGAGAAACTGAACGAAAGTTGTTTTCCTGATGACCTACGGTGACGGCAAAACAGCTGAGGAAGCATCTCAGAATGAGCGCACACTTGATCTCTGGGAGTGGTTATGTCCTCCTGCCTCTCTGTATATTATGTTCAACCTTTCCTGAAGGTCAAGGAACAGTGAGGCCATGGTTCTGTTTCCCGTCACTTCTGCTACATGCTGGGAATTCCAGTGTTGGGAATATTGTCAGTTGGCATGGTCTCCCTTCTAAAAGCTTTTCGTGAGGGTCCTCCTTTGTTGGTACGGCTAGGAGGACTCAACATTGGAATGCAGTGTCCTTTCTGTCCTAGGAATTCTTTGTTGCTTCCAGGTTCCCACTTGGGGAGCAGCCACTGCTACCAAAGTTGGGTCGCACAAAGATACAGCTTCTCTTTCCTGGACTCTGACACCCATACCCAGCCAGTGTCTGGGAACTGAGTTTAAGATCCACCACTCTGGGGCCATAGACCTTTCTTTCTTGTCCTTAGACTCCAAAGGAACTTTTTGCTGATCCTTGTTCCAAACATGTGTTGTATGATATTTTGATTGTGTTCTGAAAAATAAGGCTTGCTTGGAGTCAGAAGGCAGAGCTAACTACTAGCAGATCAAAATTAACCATAGAGGTTTGGAGGACTGTAGACAGATAGGAGACAGGAAATAGTAAGGCAGGGATGAGAGAGGATCACAGCCTTTTTGGATGAGGAAGAAACAGAGGAGGTAGGGTGCAACTGGTGGCTGCTTCCCTTCTTCTCTGATCTTTCAGGGTTTTACCCCAATACCTGGCTCCCAACTTTTATTGATAAAGAGTAATTAGTTAAGGCTTCAAATGTCAGCTTGTTATCCTTTGCCCTAGTGCCCTACACTGGCTCCTCACAATCCATTTTCTACCATGTGTCCAGAGGGAATATTCTAAAGTGGATCCATGGCTTCCAGTGACCTTAGGGTGACACTCAGCTTATCTCAGTGTGGTCCTATTTGTCTCTCACATTGTATTCTGGCTTTCTTCTTTGCCACCTCCTGCTCAGTGGCAGCCAGACATTCACCACCAGAGGATGTCGCAGTCTGTCTCCTGTCTTCTGGATACAACTCTCCTTTACTGCTCTTGCTGTCAAATCACATGTGTGCTTTTAAAGGATAAGGCATGCTCCCATCACATGGGCTAGCATGCTGAGGCTAACGGACTCAGAAAGCAGGTGCTAGATTCTGTTGGTTATAATGCAGGCTGTGCTGTTTGCTGCTGGCAGGTAGAGTGGTTCATGCCACCTTTAGAGTTAGGTGGCTGGAAAGTGGGACAGAGAAATAAATGAGTCATAGCTGCTGGGTGATGGAAAATGTCCCCGGAGGTCTCAGAGGACAGGTAGTCAGGGTGGACTTGCCATTATATTCGTCATACATGACTGCAGGTGGAAAGCAGTCATGAGCCTGGATGAAGAGACCAGATCGCTTCACCACTGCACCTTCAGGTAAAGCCTGAGTGTGTGGTGGTGTTGGTCACACAGCTGGGTCATCCTTGCGCATCTGACTGCACATGGTACTGACCTGTGTCACCCTCCCGGCAACCTCTCAGGGAGCTATCTTGTCTGAAGCGGAGCTATCTCCTTGGTTTGTACATCATAGGCTTCTGGTGGTTGGAGGGGAGGGCAGGGTACAGAGACTTCAGACTCTTGGAGGAAATAAGGGCAGTTATTGTCAAGCATAGGAGAAAGGGCCGTGCAGCCTACTCTTTGTGTGCTTGGCAGCACTTGCAAAGGCAGAGTCCCTGTGCCTGGAGACTGGAAGGTGAGCCAGAGTCACCCAGATGGCCAGGATCTATGGAGGGCATCTGGACACACTTGGGCTTCTAAAAAAAATGCAAGTTTCAGAAAACCCAGCCCACTAACTGTCTTAACTCACGGCTGGAGGAATGATCTTGATTTTGTAGCCTCAGAGAGCAGGACTGAGACTCAGCCTTTGTCTTTCTCCCCCACGACCTCTGCATCAGCAGCAATCTCTTGTCAGCTCATAGGCCTGACTATTTGGGGGGGGAAGGAGGGGTGCTCTCTGGTTCCTGTTCCCTGTTGGGATGAGGCTATTCTTTTTTTCTTTAATCTTGTGAATGTATCTCGTGTGTGTGTGTGTGTGTGTGTGTGTGTATGTGTGTGTGTGTGTGTGTGTGTGTGTGTGTGTGTGTGTGTGTTCAGGCCCACATATGCCATAGCACACATGTGGAGGTCAGAAATCAACCTTACCTTAGACAGGATTTCTTAGTCACAGCTTTCTATACCATCCTGGTTGGCCTTCACAGGAATGAAGAGTCACATGAGCCTTCATGGAGTCTCTTGTCTCCATCTCCAATCTCCTCATAGGAGTGCTGGGATTACAGCTCTGTGCTACACCTCCCAGCTTTATTTGGCTCTAAGGATCTGAAATCAGGTTGTCACATTTTCAGGGCAAGCACTTCGCTTACCATGCCATCTCCTTAGCCTAGGAAAGGGCTATTCTTGATCCCACCCTGGGCTTCAGTGATGGGGGTAAGGGAGTGAGGTAGATGGAGACACTCTGATTACCAGAATGTCTCCTGTGTGTTGCTGGCTGTGTGTTGCTGACTGGCCATGGAGGAATTTGAAGCTGGGGATGGATCCTGTTCCCACTGCAGTATTAGTAAGGATGTTGGGTTGCAGCAGTTGGAGGGAAGATGCCTAACTGAAGAGCCAATGTTGTTGACCAAGACAACAGAGGTTGGTAGTGGGCAATGCCAAGCACAAGAATGCAGCCAGGGCCTTCTCTCCATATAGGTGTGGGTCCAGTGGGTGTATGGAAAGTCCAAGGCAGGGGCAAGAAAGAAACAAGAACTCAGTTGCTAGAGGTCTGAAGTTCATTACCTTTATTATCCAGATGGGAAAACAGGTCAGAGAGGGGAAGAAAGCGCCTGAGTTGGGTAATGGGCACATGGCAGAGCTGGGGTTCAAACTCACTCTCCTGGAGCTTGCTATAGGACTTTATGCTAATATACAGGTAAGAAAGAAAGGACAAGGGAAGGCAACTCTCCTCCATGGCTTGCTCTTTCATGTTCTAGAGGGCTGGGGGACAGTGCACAGTTGCTTATGAGGAAAGGCCAGCATGGGTTTGCTGTGAAATTTGTGCTGTGTAATTAGGCAACAACAGGTGTCTAAAATGTCCCCATTAGGAAATAGGCCACATGAATGGACATTTGGCCACGAAGCTTTCCAGATGACAAATAAATATCAGAAGCTGTTCAGCATCCGTGGGCATTAGGAAAATGCAAATTAAACCCAAAGCCTAGCACTCAGAACGACTAACATCACAAAACAGCTATAAGAACAAAGGCTGGGAGGGGTGCAGGACTGAGTTACCCTGGCATCATTGGAGGGAATTGAAGATAAGTGTGGCCAGAGGAACAACAGTGTGACAGGGCTGTAGAGACTGCCATAGGACCCAGCAAACTGCAGTCCCAAGTCTTTATTCCAGAACAATGGAAATGTAGTGCACACAACTTTTCATGGCTTTTTTATTGATTATGATTGTAAACCGGAATCAGCCCAGATGCCATTCAACAGTGCATGGTCCACCAAACAATAATGCCAATACCAGCAACCGGAGCTCAACAGCACAAGGAACAAGCAACCGGTTGCACACCAGCTGGTGGAGCCACAAACAGTAGAGACGAATGGAAATGCCAATCCCAATGGGTTCTTTCTGCAAGACTCCATTTATATGATAGATTTGAAAAAAGGCAGAATTACAGTAAAAGAAGATAAATGTATGGCTGCTGGGGGCTTGGGGTGTCAGTGGTTTCCAGAGGTAAGGGTTTGGTAAATGAAGTGAGTAGAGCTTCATGAGGAAGGAGGGAAGGGAATACTTCCTGTCTACGGTTTGTGTGCACAAACCATGTCTGATAACAGGTAGAGAACTTATAGAAAACAGGTCACTGAAATAAGGATCTGAGTAAGATCAGCGGATTCTATCAGTGTCGATATCAGAATATGATACTATAGTTTCGTGAGATGTTACCCTTGAGGAAAGAAGGATCAAGCTCTACAGGGATCACTTACGTCTTCTCTGTGATGGGACGTGAATCTGCGTCTATTCAGAGAGCAGGGTTATGTGCAGCTGTTTTCACCTGCTGTGTGCTCAGTGATTGGGATGGCTTCTAATTCTCACAGCGGCCAGTGAATTTCTCTAGAGAAATTGTCCCGGACACTTAGAAGGGTCAGGGGGCCAGGGTAGCCTTCTGTGATGGTTTCTCCTTTATTTCTTTTATCCAGAAGTCAGAGTCTGTTAAGGGATGAAGGAAGACTTGTGACACCTGTTGTCTGTGAGTAACTAGGTGAGGGGCCTCTCAGACACCTGGGAGACTGAAATAAACAGGAGACATGTATTTGAAGAAACTGAAACCTTTCCTGGAAGAACTAAGCTGCAAAGTTGTTTTGATTTTCTGTGTCCTTGGAAAAAGATCCTAACGTAATCACTGCCAGGTCCAAGATAAATGAATCTAGAAAGTGCCTGAGGAACGTGGCATGGCTGATGTCTTTTATTGATCAACTCTTCCCACATTTCCCCAAGAAACACTCCCACTCCTTTGCGTGGCCCCATGACATGAACATGACTGTTTTCATTAGAGGAGGGCATTTCTGTGGAATGAAATATGAAGTGGGTACATTCTGCTCTCACCTCTGGGCACTGTGGTGCCAGTCTAAGACAGATATTTCATTACTTTCGAACAAACATCCCCTACATTCAAATATTGACTGGGAGCGAAAGCAGAGTCATCACAGAGCTGTTGTCAACAGACTCAAAGAACAGTGAGTACCCCGGGGTTCATTAAGTTCTGTGTGTGTGTGCGAGAGAGAGAGAGAGAGAGATAGACAGAGATGGTGTGGGAAGTCCTTCTGTATATGTGTTACTTTTATTGGTTAATGAATAAAGCTACTTTGGCCTATGGCAGGGCAAAATAGACTAAGGCAGGAATTCCAAGCAGAAGGAGGAAGAAAGAAGGCAGAGTCAGGGAGACGCCATGTAGCCACCAAAGGAGACAGAAGCCAACTACAAGCTTCATGGTAAATTTTAAAATAATGGAGGCAGGTTAATTTAAGATTTAAGAGTTAGTTAATAAGAAGTCCGAGCTAATAGGCCAAGTTGTGTTTTAATTAATATAGTTGCTGTGTGATTATTTCATGACTGGGCAGCTGAGAAACGAAGAAGCAGCCTCCACCTTACAGAGATAGACAGTGAGGCATACCAGGAGAAAGACACACACACAGAGAACACACAAAGTGAGCCAAACAGATCGGCTTAGCTGCCATCTTCTAATTAACACGTTCCCATTCTAATTTTCCAGCATGAGCCCGTAGCACTCACTGATTTTGTCCTCATTTCTGAAAATAAACAGAAATATCTGTTGGGCAGGGCTGGAGGGGAAGCCTAGGTACCTGAGGAGGCATTGTAGCAATTGAGTAGGTGGCCTAAGAATCAGTCATGTTTAGTGGGCACCTAACAATCTGTAAACACACAGGCTGTGTGCCCTGAGCCCACACTGGACATCTTCTTAATTCTTTTGTTTTGTTTTAATGTATTTTTTAAATTTCATTTTATATTCCATCCACAGTGCTCCCTGCCCCCACACAACTTCTCCTTCAACCTGTCCCCCCTCATTCCAACCCTCCCATCCAGGGTCTTCATTTGTTTGTTGTAACGGCATCTTGTTTTATAACCCTAGCTGGCCTTGTACTGTCCATGGTCCAGTCTCCGCTGTCATAGAGCTAGGATTATTAGTTCCTATTACCATGCTCACTCTGGCCATTTCTGACTCTCTATGTACTTATCATAGCATGCTTTGTGTTGCTGTGATAAACATCATAACCAAAACAACTGGAGAGGAAAGGATTTATTTCAGCTTACAAGTTATAGTTCATCATGAAGGGACATCAGGGCAGGAGTTCAAGGTAGGAACCTGGAGGCAGGAACTGAGCAGAAGCCATGGCTGATTGCTGCCTACTGACTTGTTTGTCACGGCTTTCTCAGCCTGCTTTCTTGTACAATGCAGGACCATCTGTCCCAGGGTGGCACTGCTCAGCACACAGTGGGATAGTGTCTTAGTTAGGGTTTCTATTGTTGTGGAGAGACACCATGACCACAGCAACTCTTATAAAGAAAAACATTTAATTGGGTGTGTCTCGCTTACAGTTGAGAGGTTCAGTCCATTATCATCATGGTGAGACATGGTGATGTGCAGGCAGGCAGACATGCTTCCGGAGAAGTAGCTGAGAGTCCTGCATCTTGCAGGCAACAGGAAGTGGTCTCAGACACTGGAGGGTATTTTGAGCATATATGAGACCTCAAAGTCCCCTCCACAGTGACACAACAAGACCACACCTATTCCAACAAGGTCACATTCCCCAGTGGTGCCACTCCCTTTGGGGACTATTTTCTTTCAAACCACCACAGATGGGCCCTCCCACATCAATCATTAGTCAAGAAAATGCTTCCAGACTTGTGTAGCCAATCTGATAGCCAATCTGATGGAGATATTTTCTCTATTAAGGTTTCTGCTACCCAGATGACCCTAGCTTGTGCCAAGTTAACAACAACAACAATAAAAACTAACCAGAACAGTCCTCTTAAGCAATGGAGGACTCTAGTCTAAATGATATTTGAGGTCTTCTGGCTCTTATGGTCTGTGACATTTTCTACACTTGTAAGATTTCTCCCAACTATAGTTTCTTTTCATTTCAAAGTTTCTGGCCCTGCCTCAATCACCCAGTTAATTCTTTTCCTGCCTCCTCTTGGTTTTCACTTGTTTTTCCTCTCTTTCTACTTCTCCTCCTTCTCCTTCTCCTCCTCCTTCTCCTTGGATGGTGTAGGCTAGTCTAGAGCTTGTGAGCTTAAGTGAGCTCCTGTTTTGGATTCCCAAGTAGCCAGGACTCCTAGTGCCTATACCACGCCTACTACGTGTTTCTAATCTTTCTTGATATCCCATAGTCACAACTATGCTCTCTTGGGAGCATTTAGCAATTGAGCACTCCACCCCAGAGGAAGCAAAGTCTTGTACTGGAGACTCTTTTATGCTGGGCAGAAGTATTGCCTAATAGTCTATGGTTTGCTCTCCTCTTAAGAATGAAGCTCATTTTTCTCACAAGACAGCACTCATGCTGAAGGATGATGATGGGGAACCTGTCGTCTAGCCCTCTCCAGACTGGGTACTCCCAGATCCTGAATCATTTAAGGAATGGAGTCCTGAGAGTCTTAATCATTCTGGTTTGGCTTTTATAAATAAGTTATGTACCTAAAAAATGTCTCTTCTTGTGCATATAAAAATTGATCATAAAGGTAATATAACTGTAGAAAATTTAGTTGCTAGGAGGAATAGTCATCAAAACTTAACATTTTTAACCGAATTTCTAGTGATTTCATTTTTAAACCTTGTTCTCTACTTATACCATACTCAAATTGTATATTGAGTATACTCAGAGTCTTTGTATGATTTTTATTTTTGTTTTGTTTTGAGACAGGGTCTCAGCATATAGGCTGGCCTTGAACTTATCTTGCCCTCAGTTTCCCTTGTCCTAGAATTCCAGCTGTGTACAACCACATTCATCTTTATCTACCAACACAGCTGGAGGATGTTCACACCCATCTGTTGCATTGCTACAATTGATATAAGCAAGCATATGCTGTGGATCTTTTAGATCACTTCCTCCATCTCTGATCTGACTGGCTAGACTCCCATCTGTAGCATAAAAGATCATATATATTTTGCTGAAACTCTGGTCTGTATGGCTATATGGATCAGCCATTCTTTTGAGCAACTTACAGCTAGTCTGTCAGGACTTAATGGAACGTGTGGATCAGCAGCTTAAAGCCGTGTCAGACCAGTCTGGGCTCTAGGACCCTATGAAGCCCCTACCACTAACACACCATGATGTCATCAGCCTGTGGTCAACCTGAGCTCAGCACAATACTACCCTTCTTCAAAGTTGTTCCCATTAAAAGCCCCCCCATCTCAATTTCTGAGACTTTAAAGATAGTTCTGATTTTTAAATAGTTAGAGGCTCACTGGAGAGAAAATGTGTAGCTTTAGTCTCTCACCCCGCCCGGTATTAGCATCTTGCCTAGCACTGTGCAGTAACAATACTATGAAGGAGTACGTGATGGTTGACCTCTAGGCCAAGTTCAGCTAATTCACCTGTTACCACCTGCTTCAGTAGATAAATTTCTATGGGAACACACACACACACACACACACACACACACACGTGTGAAATCTATGGCGGCTCATGTACTGCTGTAGCAGAAGCACAGAAGTAGGCTTTGACACAGCCATATTGCCTCCAAAGTCTAACATTCTTTTATCTGGTTCTTTATAGAAGGGAATTGGCAATCTCTTATGCCAGCCATGTTACTATGATTGTAACAAAGTATGTCTGGGGTAACCGAACTATAAGGAACAAAGGTTTGTTTTGACTCCTGGTTTTCATGGTTCAGGGCCATAATCTGGAAGATCCACTGTTTTGAGGCCTCTAGTGAGGGGGTTCACTATAATGATGTGAGTGTGAGGTACACACAACTGATGATTTGATTTCATGGTTCAAAATCAAAAGATGAATAAAAGGAGGCTGAAGTACCAGAATTCTGTTTGTGAGCATACCTCAATGACCTCAAGTCCTCCCACAGGGCCCTACCTCTAAAGGTCCTACCATCTCCACCAGCAGCATTATTCCGAGGGCCAAATCTTAGCATATAAGAATTCAGGGGACCTCCCACATCCAAACTATAGCACATCTACTTTAGAGTCAATACTAAGACATTTAAGAAGCAAGGATTAAAGTAAAAATTCATATTTTAAGACTAAGAGTTATGTTTGGGCCCCTCACCACTGAGAAAAAGATAATTAAATACTAAAGAATTATTTTAGAATGAAAAAAAGTAGTGCAGGTGATCAGAGAAAGTAAGAAAGTTTAGGGGGTGTCCTCAGAAGCTTTTTAGAGTGAATTACATCTGCTAGTCAAACAATGAAGCAAATGTCATGGAAAACAAAATTCAGAGAAACATGATGTTGGGAACTAAAGTGCGATTGTTGGTACTCCTTTTATTTTTCTTCACTTGCTTTAAAAATTATTTAAAAACATTTTAGACTTACTTATTTTATATGTAAAAGTATTGGCCTGCATATATGTATGTGCGCTATGTATATGCCTGGTGGCCTCGGAATCCAGAAGAGGGTGATGGAGTAACAGATAGTTGTGAGCCCTTATGTGTGTGCTGTAAATAGAGTACAGGTCCTTAGCAAGAGCACTCAGTGCTCTTAATGGTTGAGCCTTCTCTCCAGCTCTAAAACTTACTTTTGAGGGCCAGATGTGGTGATGCACAGCTTTAATCCCAGCATTTGGAAGGCTGAAGCAGGTTGCTCTCTGTGAGTTTCAGGTCAGGGCGGCTACATAGTGAGACCCTGTATCACACACACACACACACACACACACACACACACACACACACACACACACACACAGAGAGAGAGAGAGAGAGAGAGAGAGAGAGAGAGAGAGAG
>PVIU01030816.1:0-15626 GCA_004026605.1 Ondatra zibethicus | reverse complement strand
GGAAGTTGCTTATTTCTTGTTTACTTAGGTAATATCTTATCCTTCTGGAGTCTTTGATGGAGTTGAAGAATGGATAATTATAGTGATGGTTTTCCATTGTTATGATAAAAGATAAAATAGGTTGTAACTGTAATTCTTGCTTGATAAGTTTTGTTATGTAATTTTACTATGTTAAAGTTAAAGCCTTTCTTTTTTGTTTCAATAGAAAAAGGGGAAATGGTGTAGGATGGTCTTCTATTTGTGTATTGCCCTCATTGGTTAAATAAAGAAAACTGCCTTGAAAAAAAAAAGAATAAAATAACTTTAGATCACAAAAAAAAGAAAAATGAAATAGTTTTTTTTGCATGTTATAGGTATGCCACACAATCCTACAGGACAAGCAGTTATAGAAAGTTCAAATCGCACTTTAAAAGAAATGCTTAATAAATAGAAAGTGGTAATAAAGACCCCCAGAGATAGGTTGCATAATGCTTTATTAATATTAAATTTTCTAAATGCTAATGAGAGAGAACAACAGCTGTGTGGAGACACTGGCTAATATAAAAAAAACTGCTGAATTAAACCAGCCTGTATACTTTAAAAATGCATTGACTTCAGAATGGAAAGCAAGATATGTGTTACATTGAGGAAGAGGTCTTGCTTTTGTTTCCAGAGGAGAAGAAAAGCTATGGATATCATCAAAACTGATAAAGATTAGATTTGAACAAGAGGAACCTCTGTAACAGGAGAAGTGGTTTGCTTGTTCTTCCTGGCCACCTGGCTAGCTTAACCCCTGAAATAATCACAGAGAAACTGTATTAATTAAAACACTGCTTGGCCATTAGCTCTAGCCTCCTATTGTCTAACTCTCACATCTTGATTTAACCCATTTCTATTAATCTGTGTTCACCATGAGGTCGTGGCTTACTGGGAAAGATTCAGCATGTCTGACTTGGCCTCTCCATGGAGGCTCTCTCACTCTGCTTTCTTCCTCCCAGAATTCAGTTCTGTCTTCTCCGCCTGCCTAAGTTCTGCCCTATCAGGCCAAGCAGTTTCTTTATTAACCAACCAATGAAAGCAACACACAAACAGAAGGACCTTCTACATCAGACCTCTTGACAGAAGAGACAATAGTTCATTAAATAGCATGGCCATTCAATCTAAACTAACTTATAAGACTAACAAATGCTTTTCACTTGATCAGATGTAACTTGCCAAAAGAGAACCTCCCCAAAATCAGGATTAGGGAAGGGTTTTGTTTTTGTCTTTTCAGAAGAATGAAGACATCCAACTAAGGAATCTGAAGACCACTGGGCAAATAAGACTGTTGAAGGAGGCCTCTTGCTTGTTTCCCAGCCGACCAGCAGTTCAGACCAGAAATAATCACATAGAAACTGTATTAATTAAATCACTGCTTGGCCCATTAACTCTAGTTTCTTATTGGCTAACATTTACATATTAATTTAACCAATTTCTATTAATATGTGTATCTCCATGTAGCTGTGGCTTAGCAGGTATGGCATCTGTCTCTGGTGGGGGCTACATGGCTTCTCCCCGACTCCACCTACTTTCTTCCAGCATTCACTTTAGTTTTCCCCACCTATCTCTGTTCCTCTATAGCTCTGCTATAGGTCCAAAGCAGTTCCTTTATTAACCAATGACATTCACAGCATACAGAGGGAAATCCTACATCATGAGACCTCTGAAGAAAAAGGACAAATCTTTCAGAATAATGTCCCAAGAAAAAGAGTAAATAGACCTAATGGTATAACACATTTCCAACAGGATAAAATTTTATAAATCTTCCAAAATATTTTTTCTGCTGTTCTCTGGACATATAAGGCAAATTGTCTTTTTGTAGTCCCAGTTCAATTAAAAATTAAAGATAGTTTTGGAGTTGGAGCATGACTCTCTCCTTCTCTAAATCTAAATATGGTTTTAAAGGAAAATCCAAAATCTCTGTCTCGTGTCAGAAGAACCACCCAGTATGGAACAGAAGGAAAACCAAAATTAAGGGACTATTGTATTGCCTCTAAGCTCATAATCATTTGTGTTTATTTCAACTCTTTAAAACTTTTCTTAAGGCATAAATATTATCTCAAAATTATATATATATATAAACTTTTTTCATGTTATGAATGATCATATTGGGTACTAATTCTAGGAAAATGCTTTAATCTACCTTCCTGTACATGATTTCAGGCTTGAATCTCTGTCAGGTAGTTAAGATTTAAGGTTGTGTACCCTAGATGTTCTTAACTAACTGTGGTCCTTTTACCTTTCTGAGATCTGCTGCATATAACATTTAAAATGTTTAAGCTTTCTGCAGTAAACTGTGACTATTCCTAGCAACAACCTTTGAAGTCTTCTAAAGGATGATGGGGCCCCAAAATGAAGACTGCATCACTAAACTGACAAACACCACCCAAAGATCAAACTACAGTTTGGACTACAAACTGATCAGGACAATTTTAAAGCAGCTAACTGACTCATAGCCTCATAGACTACTCCAGTCAGGATTTCAGATAAGTCCTGCACTTTCTCATCACACACAGGCTGGACAACATCTAGCTCTCCCAGGACTTGACCATTATCTCAATTTTTTCAGAGTCCCCTAAAGATGCTGTCACATACCCCCAGATGATAGAAAGCTGTAGAAGAATTAGGTCGGCACAATGAATAACCAAGAAGAATGGGTATTTTTAATGACTGAAAAGAGGGGAGACTTATGCTACAAGGGTGGGAGCTCCAAAGTCCTATCCATCCCGCGAACACCGTATGGAGAGAGAGAGAGCACCTGTGTTGTCTCCGTTTATCTATCTGGGGGTTCAGGTAGCCACACCCCAACTGGATGTGATTGGTTAACAATTTCCCCCATCAGTAAGCAGTATAGAAATCATGACACCCACATTCCCAAGAGGTGAGGCTACTGGTTTTTGGTTATCAGTGGATTATGGATGTTTTCATCATTTAGGGGATTGATTCCAAGTTGTTATTGGGAATAGTCAGAAAGGAAACTTAGCAAAGGAAATTAGATCCAGGGATCTTGTTCTGAAAAGAAAAAAGAGGATATAGGAATGGTAGGATAAAAGACTAGTTTGTTGAGCCTACTTTTAAACTGAAAGAACAACTGCTAGTCTTAAATATTTCATATTGATATGAACTTTTGTATATTGATAAAAGTTTAAGGTTATTTCACTATACTGTTTCTACCCTTGTTTAAGGTGTTGTATATATACAGCTCATTTAACAATGTAATGTAAATTTCTAGTCCTTGAAATTTATGAATACAAACTATTTAGGATAATAAAAAATGTAGATTAATAGTTAGTTATCTATAACAATCAAACTTGTACTCATTTAGGTATGTTTCCAAGGCCAGAGATATATTTTAGATAGACAGGTGGTCTTCAAACACTTCAGGTATCAATAGAATATGGAATTTAAGGTGTTTTAATAACATAAGACTCTCCATGACAATGAAACACATCTACTCTCAACAGCACCAATCTACTTCATAAAAGGATGATGTGCATCAAAGAATCCTCAAATGGAGTTTGCTTTCTTTGTGGCAAAAGTTAGCTACCAGGCAAGAGACTGCCTCTACTGCTGACAGCATGCTGTCCAAATTGGAAAAGCAGGATACAAAAGAGAATGACTACCAAACTTTGCCAAGACAAAGTGGGAAAGTGCTTCAAAATTCCTGCTTCACAGAAAAGTCTGTCAGATATTCTAGGCCTGTAGACCAAAAATGGATGTCCCAATGTTGCACAGGAACCTTGGGTGACTGTCCAGGCAGTCAGTTATTTGTGTAATTTCTATAGCTTTAGAAGGTGTTTGCTCTGCACTTCCTGTTTCCTAAGGTAACATTTTGTCTTTCTTGGGTCCCTGATTGAGTTGAAGGCTAGATAGTTATAGTTACAGTTTTCCTTGTTATCAAATTCAGAAAAGAAACTCACAAAATATGTGTAAAGTGCATAAGGTTGAGAGAAATAAACAGCTAAATTGAATATCTAAGAATATGTTTTGAGGTCTAAAAAGAAAAACTAGTTTTGACTTGGCAACACAAGATAGGATAGAAAGTGAATTAAATATAAAACTTTGGGTTCACAAAGCTAAGATAATCAAGTATTATCTGAATTTTCCAAATGCAAATGGATTGTACATTGTGAATGTAATTCTTACCTGGTAATTGTTCTTACTGTATATAGTTTTTTGGTGTTAGAGTTAAAAATCTTCCATTTTATCTAGACAAAAGAGGGAAATGTGGAATATATTGATGTAGCCAGTACTGGCCTCCAATTCATGATTCTCCTGCTTCAGTCTCCAAAATTCTGGGATTTGGCACAGGCCACTAAGCTTAGCAACTTTGAAGGCCTCATTATCCATCGTCACCTTGAAATTCCAGAGACATCACTGAGAAATTTAAGGTACAGTTTAGAAACAAACTAGAATCTGCTGTAACAGATTAATCAAGATTTGTGGAGAGAAGGGCTGACTGAGACAGCGGCAAGTTGGAACTGAAAAGAGACAATTCGAAGGTCAGCCAGGAAGAAAAGAATGCCAAAGGGATGAAGTTGGAAAAGAGAGCTACAAGAAATGAAAAGATTAACATTCTTACACTGAAGCCTACATGAGGGTGGGAAGATGAATTAGAGAGAGTTATTATACAGATTAGATTTTTTGAAGAAAAAAGTTGTTTAGTATTTTTTCCTTTTAAAAAATGGAAAGAAAAAGAACCAATAGTTATAAGTGACATGTGGCTATTTTCCCCCAAGATGTGAAAAATAGTGTGTGTGTGTGTGTGTGTGTGTATGTGTGTGTGTGTGTTTGTGTGTGTGTGTGTTCACTTGAGAGAAGAAAACAATTAGTACCCAACTATGAAAACACTGTGCTCCAAAAGATAGTTCCAAACGTGTGACCACAGAGAGTCCTGGACAATGACAGTGGATTACAATACTGGACTAAAAGACACATGTTGTAGGAATTTAGCAGAGTCGCAGTATATGGAGTAAACATTAGAGTGAACAGTGTCCACTGTATCTGGGGTAGACATTATAGTGAAAAGTTCTCACTGTATCTAGGGTAGACACTAAAGGGAACAGTTCTCACTGTGTCTGGGGTAGACATTATAGTGAAAAGTTCTCATTGTTTCTGGGGTAGACATTAGAGTGGACGGTGTACACTGTATCTATGGTAGACATTAGAGTGGACAGTGTACACTGTGTCTGTGGTAGACATTAGAGTGGACGGTGTACAGTCTATCTGTGGTAGACATTAGAGTGGACAGTGTACACTGTGTCTGTGGCAGACATTAGAGTGGACGGTGTATACTGTGTCTGTGGTAGACATTAGAGTGAGCGGTGTACACTCTATCTGTGGTAGACATTAGAGGGAGTAGTTCTCATTATTTCTGGGGGAAACGTTAGTGTTAACAGGTACGGTATATATAGACTAGACATTAGAATGAACAATTCTCACTCTCTCTGGAAGAGTTGTTACATTGAACAGTCTCATGATATCTGTGGTAGATGTTAGTGAACAGTTCTCCCTCTATTTGAAGAAGTTACAGTGAACTGTTCCCACTATATCTGGAGTAGACATTAGAATGAACGGTTCTCACTCTATATTTGGTAGACTTTAGAATGGACAGTTCTGACTGTTTCTGGAGTAGAGTTAAAGGGAACAGTTGTTACGGTATCTGGAGTAGACAATAGAGAGAACAGTTCTCACACTATTTGAGGTAGAAGTTAGAGTGAACAATTCTCACTGTATCTGGAGTAGAAGTTAGAGTGAACAGTTCTCACTGTATCCACAGTAGACATTAGAATGAACAGTTCTCACTCCATCTGGAGTAGTTGTTTGAGTTAACAGCTCTCACTATATCTTTGGTAGATGTTAGAATAAACAATTTTCATAGTATCTGGAGTAGATGTTAGAGAGAACAGTTCTGACTGTATCTGGAGTAGACTTTAGAATGAATAGTTCTCACTGTATCTGGGGTAGATGTTAGAGTGAAAAGTTCTCACTTTTCTGGGGTAGACATTACATTAAACATTTCTTACTCTATCTGGAGTAAATGTTACATTGAACAGTTCTCACTGAATGAGTAGACATTAGAATGAAAACTTTTCACTGTATCTGCTGTAGTCACTTGAGTTTACATTTCTCACTCTATCTGGAGTATATGTTTAGAGTGAACGATTATCCCTGAATCTGAGTTAGATATTAGAGTGAAGAGTTCTAACAGTATATAGCATAGACGTTAGAGTGAACAGTGTTCGCTTTATCTGGGGTACATGTTAGAGTGAACAGTTCTCACTGTATCTGATGTAAATGTTAGAGTGAACAATGTTTACTCTATCTGGAGTAGATGTTAGAATGAGCAGTTTTCACTCTATCTGGGGTAGATTAGAGTGAACAGTTCTCACTATATCTGGCATGCACGTTAGAATGAACACATATTACTTTAACAGGAGCAATCGTTTGAATGAACAGTTTGGCTCTATCTGGCACAGATGTTAGATTGAACAGTTCTCACTTTATCTGGAGTAAACAATAGAGTGACCAGTTTTCACTCTTTCTGAAGTGACGTTAGAATGAACAGTACTCACTGGATCTAGAATAAACATTAGAATGAACAGTTTGCACAGTATCTGGAATAGATGTTAAACGGAACCGTTCTCTCTGTATATGGAGTAGACATTAGAGTGAACATTCTTGCTGTATCTGTAGTAGATGTTAGAATGAAATCTTCTCAATGTATCTGGAGTAGTCATTTGAGTGAACAGTTCTCACTGTATCTGGAGTAGACGTTGGAATGAAAACTTCTCACTGTATGTGGAGTAGATGTCTGAGTAAACAGTTCTCACTGTATCTGAAGCAAACATGAGTATGAGAACTTCTCCCTGTATCTCGTTTAGACATTAGAATGAACAGTTCTTGCTGTTTCTGGGGTACTCATTACAGCGAATGGTTGTTTCCGGAAGTACTTTGACCTTGAAGAGTCATAATTGAAAATGGTAAAAAAAAAAATCTATGTGGAAAACAATGATGTTTCCCATGATTTGTAGAATTGCTTTCTGAAGGTGCATTGTGGCCTTTGAATGACTTTGGTCACAGAGGCCTTTGGCACACTTGAGGGTCTTAGATTATTATGTATTGCTAATGATACGCAATAAAGGACTGAAGTCATGAAGACATATAGCAAGACATATAGATAAGTAGGACCTAGGTTTGAGGAACTACTTACCCAAAAATCAATTTTGTGAAACAATCAATAAATATGCCTTTGTATGGCTGTTGGGGTTCAGTTCATCAGAGGCTGGACCTTCCTGCTGTCACACAGACCTCAAAATTTCATTTTGAAATGACCTCTTTCTTCCACCAACCCACACAACACAAACACCCTAATGGTCTGAATGTGGGTCAAGGGATCTGGGGGGAGGGTGAGGAAGACAGGAGGAAGATAAGAGGGGGCTGGGAGAGAGTAAACATAATGCGCTACACTGTGTGAAGTTGTCAGAGAACAAATTCAGCCGTTTTTAAACAGAAGGTTAAGGAAGCTAGAGTTATTTAATTTTGAGGTAAAACCACCGTATTAAGTGGTAAGCTTACCACTGAGACAGTTCATGGAGTTGTCCTAGAGTCCACATTAACTTCGGTGAGGGAGGGAACAGAGTGAGACAGAGAGAGCCGACAGTCTGGGAAAGGACTGGGGAGAAATGGAGTCAGCAAAGGGGAACCCCAACATCAAAGGGCAGGTCCAATGGAAATGATGAGAGGAAAACAGGGGGATGGAAACTGTGGCAAGAAAGAGGGAGGCTGGATTGAGATTTTGAAGTCAAGCCTTTGCCAGAGATGATGTTTCGAGTGTTGGTGTTAAGTCTGTGGAAATAAAGTTGTGTGTCAGTGGCATGAATACTGAATCTTAGACCAAAGCCACTGACTGGAGCAGTGGATGGGTGTCCAGGAATGATCTGGGAGGTCCATGGACAGCTGTGACATGCATAGACAAAAGGTGGTAGAGACTCCCAGCTCCTGAGTGAATGTGGGGGAGGGGGACAGCTTTGGAGTATGTGGGTGAGCTCCTATCTTTGGAAGGACTAAAGCTCCCAAGGACTCAGCTCCCAAGGTCCAGTCGAAGAGCAGAAGGTGGGAGAAGATGAGCAAAGAAGTTAGGACCATGAGGGGCTGGTTCACCCACTGAGACAGTGTGCCTGATCTAATGGGAGCTCACCAAATCCAGCTGGACTGGGACTGAACGAGCATATGATCAAACCGGACTCTCTGAATGTGGCTGCCAGTGGGGGCAGACTGAGAAGCCATCAATAATGACACTAGGACCTATCTCTTCTGCATGTATTATCTTTTTGGGAACCTAGATTATTTGGATGCACACCTTCCTAGGTTGGGAGGGAGGGCGGAGGGCCTTGGGCTTCCCACAGGGCAGGGTACCATGCCCTCTCTTAAGGACGCAGGGGGAGGGAGGAGGGGTGGGGGGAGCGGGAGGGAACTGGGAGGTAATGTAAATTTTTTGAATGAAAAAAAAAGAATATGAAAAAACCCCAGCTGACTCTGAAACAGAAGTTTTAAAACCCCGAATTTTAACTTTTATGTTTATCTATAAGACACTGAGAACTTTCAATACTAATCTGGCACTATGTGTTTTAATTCTCAATTTAGGTTTAATCAATGAGTTATAATTATTCTGTTTTCCCCTAAAAAAATTGTTTTATCCTGCTTAGAGCAAGTAATAAATTGTAGTGATTTTTTTTCCTGATTTTCTCAATAGCCTGCATGGTCACCATAATCTGGTATGTAAATATCTGTTGGATTAAATGACATCACAGATTACAAAAGTTTATGCTTCTGTAGTGTCATTAACCATAAATAATGACTTGTTAGAATTCAACTAATAACAAGCAACCCTTGATAAGAGTAGGCAACTGGGTAATCTCCAGGAATAATGGTTTTATTATTAAAAAACAAACAAACAAAAAGCCCTTCCCGTCTGGTTCTTGACCAATGATATTATGTACGAATGTCCTCAGTGTAAGTCCTCAGTGATGTAGAGAGCGAGGCGGTTTCCGGGTGGATAGAACATATTTGAAATAGATGTAAACACATCACATTGTTGGTTTGAGTAAAGCAAACTGAACAAAGTCACCCCCTCCTCCCCAGTAATGGCACAGCCACGCAGCTGATGACTTTACTTAGCAATCATGGTGATCAATGTCAGGCTCCAGTCATTTGAGGGTATTTGGTCTTGTGTGGATTTGAAACTGCAATTTTGAACCAATACGTGTGCCTTGAGCTATTTGGCTGTTGACGTGGCCAGTGACTGCTGACTGACCTTCGGCGAGCTGTGGGTTTTCTCTATGACTATCCTTTCCTGACACCTAGCTATGGTAACAGCGGAGTGTGGCAAGGATCCCTATGGCTCCAGGAGCCTGTTCCAGAGCAAGTGATTGTAGCCTGAAAGCTGAATAACAGACCGGAAGGGCTCAAGAGTGGAAAGAAGGCAGGGATGCGGTCATGTAAGGACCACCTCCCCTCCTGCACATACCAGTTCCCACACACTTTGCAGCACAAGCTGTTTAGGGGCTGTTGCCAGGCTGCAGCATCAGTTGTAGCTCAAACTCGCTGGGAGGCAACCACCAAGACTTCCTGGCCGGCTCTTCCCATTGGTTGGCCAGAGCCTGAATCTGTCACGGGAACCCAGAATATTTTTCAAGATGCAGAGTGACAGTTCTGGGCGGCCAGCTGGGGCCATGGTCAAAGTCCAGCCGCCACAGGAGGTCCTGAGTCGGGACGGTCCCTGGGGGAAGGTGGAGCCTGGAGGAGCTGAGCACAGAGCCCGGGAGGGTCCGCCCGCAGCAGGAGCTCTCCGCAGCCGCCAAGCTGGAACTGGACGTGAAGACCGGGAGCGCCGGGCCGGCGGCTGGTGCCCAGCGCCTCCACCAGGCGGAGACCCGGGCGGAGAGCAAGCCGGCCGCGGCGACCTCCCGGAGGAGTGGCCGGGCCACGAGCGTGCTGCACTGGTTCTCCACCGCCGTCCTGTACGCCGCCTTCCTGGGGCTGGTGAGCTGGGGCTGCACCCCTCCCAGAGTGATGTGCGAGCCTCGGGCAAGGGACCTGACCATCCCAGCTGGACTCTCACCTTCTCTGCCTGCACGTTGTGTGTCCTTGGGCATTTTAGTTAATCCGCTGGGGCTTTGGTTTCATCAGCTAACACAATTTTAATCATGGAGGGTCACTGTCAAGAGCATGATTGATTTTGCATAAGATACCCCCATCCGTACGGTCTTCTTTGTAGGCTCTCTGAGTACTGGGGAGACAGAAAAGAGGTTGCCAAGGTCTCTAGTCACTGCCCTTAATTATTATACAGAAAAATCTACTTTGGGGAAGAATCTTCTCTTTCTGGTGACTTGACTAAATTACGCCAAACTGTTGATTATACAGATGGGGAAATAATAGCAAGAGAAAAAAATCATTTTTCTCTACCATACCAGTAGCTGCTTAAGTGGCAGAGGCTGGTCCTCAACTCATCCTGTAGCTGATGATGGACCTTGAACTCCTGATCCTCCTGACCTCAACTCAAGGTGCTGGGATAATGGGTGTGTGTCAGCATGTTCAGTTTGTGAAGAACAGTGGATGAACACAGGGCTTTACGAAACCTAGGCAAGTACTCTACCAGTTGAACTATATACCCATCCCCAAAGCTAAACACTTACAAACCAAGAACTCATACACTAACCAGAAGCTATTAACTTTGAAGTGTGGGTCTTCTGAACCTTCTGCAAAGCATGACGAATAAGCTAGTCACATGTGTTCTACTGCAGACATTGCTGAAGTCTGTGCAATGTTTTCTTTCCAACTGGTCCATATGACCATTTTAAGATTAGCTGTGGATCATTTTAAAATTTGCTGTGGAGTTCTGACTTCCATTTGGACTCCACTTTCTTGGTTTTGGCTGCAGCATCTGCTTCTTCTTCTCCTGTTCTTGTCATTTGAAAACCCTAAGTGTTTCCAAAATCTCCAAATCTACCAGAAGCTCACTGAAGCACTGCCTGGCATCCTGCTGCTGACCCACACTCTGGGTGCTGGACGCTAGGCAGCTGTGAAAGGAGAAAACGGTAGGCAAAGATCCTAAAGCACTGTTCACGCTCCTCCCTGCCGAGCCCTACACATGTTGGAGCGAAGGTCTAAGGATGCCACGTGAACAAGCAACAACCCGTTGGTTCTGAGAGATAAGGTTCGATTCCCTGCATGACTCATCATTCAAGGAAACCTTCAGGAAAGGCAGCCAAAATTCTAGTTCTTAGAACAGTTCTTAGAATAGAGTTTTTAAGTTTCTTCCGAGTGTGCGCTTGCAGCATGGTGTGCACGTGGAGGTCAGAGGATTGCTTGAGGAAGCCCATTCTCTCCTTCCACTATGTAGGTCCCAGGAGCAGAATTCACGTTGTCAGGTTTAGTAGCGGTTGCCTTTCCCTGCGCAGCCATTTCTCAGATCCCGAAAAATCTGGACATAGCATCCGAAATCACTCTTGTATGAGAAACTACTCCAAAGTCCTTTAATTTACATGGCAAAATCTCTCAAGTAAGAGCCACCAACACAGGGCCAACACAGGGCCGCGCTTTTCTGTATTCTGACACAGAGCAGGCGGCCACAGTGGCTGGAACTCGTCTTAACTGGAGACACTCCCTTAATGATTGAACAGCATTTGTGGGGGGCGGGCATGCAACTTCTGATATCCTTCTTCTTCACAAACGTGAAATTGTTTAGGCACCTCCAGCAGCTCCTATACCACAAATCCACCTCAAGCAGTGGGAGCTGTCGAAGGTTCTCAGCAACCGAACGCAGCTCCCCAGAATGAAAAAGCAGCACTACCGAATGGGCTGAGAGTGGACCACAGGCTCAGCAGTCAGGGAATCCCTCTCAGGAAGCAGATTAGCTCCTCGCTGCTCTCCAGTGGTGGAGACTCCCAGCTCCCCATTTTCTCCATTCGTCTGGTGACAGGAGCCATATGAGCTTAGACAACCAACGTAAATAAAGGACTGAGAGCTTTCATTTAGCAGGCTTTGCATCCACCATGCTGTGTGCTTACATTCTAAGTACTAGCTGCTCCCATGAATGCATCATGTATCCCAGCCCTTCCCCTGGGAAGTTTCCTTAATGTGTGCAGGAGCATATTGAGAGAAACATTGGTATCCTCATGAGGACAAGGATGGGGGCACCAGATTAGAGGGAAAGGAAAAAGGATAATGCTTTTGCAATGACAGAGATCTTAGCAAAGTGACCCATAATTATAATGGTGTCTGCTTTCTGGGGAGAAATGTCCCTGATCAGCCTTTCCTTACGGTGTCCAGCACAGGCACAATTGGAGTAGACAGGGGCAGTCCCTCCCAGTTAAGAGATACAGATAGAAGACTGACAACCCACAAGTTTTGCTGCAGAGAAAACCTGGAATGGCCCCTTCCAACAGTGGAGGGTAATAAGTTAATGGTGGTGTTTCTAAAAGACACATTTACCAGATTCTAGATCATGGAAATTCTGGCTCACACCAGTTGGTGGGTGAAATGGTTTTTTTTTTTCAACCTAGAGAAAATATACTTTTCTGGAATCCCTTAAAACCAACTAGCGAGTAGTGTTATAGTTTATGAGAGTGCAAGATATGCAAGTTTCTATAAGTTAGGGTGCATTGCTCATGTTGTATGTGCATGCCTTATGTATTTATGTATATTATGTGTGTGCAGGTGCTCACAGAGTCCAGAAGAGGGTATCAGTTCTGCTGGAACTGAGTTACAGGAGATAATGAACCATCCTGTGTGGGTGCTGGAACTGAACCTAGGTCCTCTGCAAAGGCAGCAAGCACTTAACCACTAAATCTCTCCAGTCCCTAGGTTACACCCTTGAAGTGAGCATTCAGAAGGGCTTGGTCTGTGCTCTACAGTGGGAAGGATCCAGTGTCCATCAGTGGGTAACACCCAGGACTGAGGTTTCCAGCTGGTTCAAGAGCGTGCCCTAATGCCGCTGTGCAGTAAAACACGCACGGCTGTTGTTGAGAGTTCTCTGTGGATGCTCCATAAGGAGAGCATCTTTTCCTTCTGAGACCGGGCTTCACATAGCCCAGGCTGGCCCCACGTTCACTGTGTAGTCAACAGTGACATTTAATTTCTGATCCTCCTACCTCCACCTCCAGATGCTAAGATTCTAGACCTGGATCATCACACCCAGCTTATGAAAATTAAATTTTCCAACTATCACAGCTATATATAGCTCCAGCCTTTCTGCATGGGAAAAGCTTGTACCAGGAAGTAATCTCTGGGCGTCAAGGGAATGAATCCATCCACAAGGGTTTAAAGCATGAAGCTTCTGGGAACAAATCACTTAAGGCTTTTATTGTCTCCACCAAAATTAAGGGGTTGACAGAGCAAACATTGGTTAGGAGCCTTATTTCCTAGCCATCCCCTGATGCTCGGTTGCATTTGGGGTCATTTCAGCTACACGCTGAGTCTTGGAGTGCAGAGCTTTTGCTGGTACTAGCTTTAAAGACTCAGCGGGCGCCATGCGGACATCCAAGCTGCCCCTGGGACTGTGCTAGGCAATGGATTTCCATCACCATAAACACCAGTTTTGCTTTTCCACTTTAGGTCCCTAAAATTGTTCATTAACTAGATTATGGTAGGTAATTAGACTTGGATTACTCTTGTGGATCTAGTTCAAACCGCATAGCTTAATAATTTCTCCACTGGCTACTTAGCATGAAAATCTACCAAGTCATTTCATTGGTACTTAATTCTTCTTGTGCTTGCCGCTGGGTTAAACATCAGCTTGATGTTTATGAGCCACTGGTTTCTTCATCAGAAGTCGAGAATTCCTACCCAGACCAATGGAATGACCTTAAAGCTACAGAATCCTGTACTTGACAGAGTCTCTGCCATGAATGCCCTTGAATGCCAAACTGATGGTGGCTTGGTAAAGACCCCCCTAAACAATTAACCGTAACTGACAAGACTTCAAGTGGCCAGAGACCTGATGAGAGTTAAAATAGTGATGCACTTGGCGAGAAAAGTTGTCTATGTTCATGACCTGCAGCTTTTATGAGGTGGATCTTGTGTTGCCCGTGTTGACCAAAACTATGCTGTGTTTGATCCTCCTGCCATCTTCCTGACAGCCAGGACTATAGGCAGGGCTGCTCGGCCTGACTCCTGCATATAACACTTACAGATAATAATTAGGATTATTATTGATGATGTTCTACAAGGACTTGTATTTTTATGAATGTTATATAATTTCTGAGACACAAACAATAACACACCCCTATAAAACTAACTGAAAAGTATAGCATTACTTACTTTTTAGCAATGTTTTCCATGTAATTTAATATAAAAATGAGCCCAATTATTTTAATGTCTCTACTTTTGTAAGAGAATTATCTTTTTGAGATATTTCAAGGATCCATCAGAAAACCTGCAAATTAATTAATTCATGATCAAGAAAAATATTTGGAGACTAGAGAGATGGATCCTCAGTTAAGAGCACTGTCTGTTTTTCTGTAAGACCTGGATTTGATTTTCAATATCCACATGGCAGCTCATATGTAATACATATTACATGCCAAAGTTACATGTCTGTAACTCCAGTTCCAGGGGATCAATCATCCTCTTCTGACATCTCAGAACACCAGACATGCATATGCTACACAGACATACCTGCAGGCAAAACACCCATGGACTTAAAATTTAACAGAAAAAAAAAATATTTAATCTGATTTGACTTGGGGAACTTCAGCAAAATTTCAAAGGTTTAAAACGCTTATTCAAGATCAGATCACAGGTTAAGGGTAGTCCCTCTTCAACCCAAGCGACGCCAACACTTCAAAGGCAAATGCGAGAACTCTCATTGTTGCCTTCACTTAGCTCTTCTGCAGGATACGGGGTTTCTGAAGGAACAAGAACTTAATAAGTAAAACGTGCGAAGCACAGGAAAAGTGGGGACCCCTGCTCCCTAGGCCAACCACCCCCAGGTTAAAGTACAGTCCTCCACAGTCTCTTCCTAAGCCCCAGCCATGCTGGCGAGGGAAGGAGTCTGTAGTGCATAGAGTTAATGTACTAATATTTAGAAGGCCAAAAGGGCCAGCCAGCATGTAAGAAAACCGTATTTATTGTTTTAACAGCAAAATAAAATGGTAGCTTTGCAGTGAACTTTAGATACTAATGCTCAATTTTTAGAAAAATTTCTAATCTCAGTAACTATGGTCACATGTTATCTGTTCTTATCTGTTGTTTAGTTCAGTGTTTGTACCTGGTGAGTTCCCAGAAAGGCATTGTGGGTCAATCCAGGGCCCAAAAGGACCAGAATATGTTACCTTAAAAACAAAACAAAACAAAAAAAACGACAAGTTAGATAAAAGTGTTCAGCCCAAGAAAACTAAGGCAAAACTTCATGGTGGAGCATGCCAGTGCTGCAAAGAAGTTCCTGCATACATGTAAAGCACAGCAAATACAAGCCACAGTCACAGCCTCAGGAGGGGTTAGATGTTTACAAAAGACAGTGAGGGACTCTTACATAATGTATGGACCAGGTGCCTGTGAACTTGAAGCTTGTGCAAACTGTGGAAAGAAAGAAGCTGATGTCATTC
>PVIU01030815.1:0-15618 GCA_004026605.1 Ondatra zibethicus | reverse complement strand
CAGAAAAGCATGAAGTGGTTGGTGACCTTGACTCAGATAAATGTCATGCAGCCTTCCTGCCTGGCAACATTTCCAAGCACGTTCTCTTTGCTTTCTGGCACCTTTCCTTTGAAATTACTTGCTGTTGAAGTAGGCACATTCTTCTGAAGCACCTGAAGTAGGGCCACTCCAGCGTTCTTAAGAGAAAGAGCTGCCGTGGTTCTGTCCTGTCTCTTTAAAGAACCACAGACAGAGCAAGGCAGGGCAGTTGTGAAAGGGCGCCACTAAGACAATGTGAATATGGCCTGGAGATTACATAAGGGTGTTTGGAGGACTGCAAATTGCCTAATGCTAATAAGTTATCCGTGATTTCATAAGAAAATGTCCTTGTTTTAGGAAGTACATACCAACTAACATCCTTAGAGTTAAAGGAATCTTTCGTCTGTATCTTACCACCAAATGGCTGAGAATAATAACAGGTGGGTAGACCCTGACAGGTAAGTAGAGAGATGATTGAAAGAGAAGTTGTAAGTCAGGTGGTGGTGGCACACGCCTTTAATCCCAGCACTCGGGAGACAGAGGCAGGTGGATCTCTGTGAGTTCGAGGCCAGTCTGGTCTACAGAGTTCCAAGACAGTCTCCAAAGTTACACAGAGAAACCCTGTCTCGAAAAACAAAAACAGAAACAAAAGAGAAAGAAAGAGACACAGAGAAAGAGACAGACAGACAGACAGGCAGAGAGAGAGAGAGAGAGAGAGAGAGAGAGAGAAGCTGTAAAGAATTCACATTTCCATTTGGGAGAAGAATATATAATTTTTACGCAGTTCTTGTTTCTTTTTCCTCCTTCCCCTTCTCCACCCCTTTGTTCCTCCTCTTTCTCCTTTTATACTGTAGCCTAGTCTAGACTTAAATACTCAGTAATCATCCTGCCTCAGCTTCATGCACACTCAGATTGTAAGTGTGAACCAACATGCTTGATTCTAAGCTTGTATTTTTTCTGCAAGTCTGTATCTTTTATATAATATGTCCTAAAAATCTGCTCTACACTATAATAAAGACATATCTGTAATGCCATTTTTGCAGACGTAGTTCACTCTAGACCCACATTCTCCAGGAAGAGCTAGAGGAGGAGAGTTAGGTGCCATGGTTTGAATGTGTCCCCGAAGTCTATGCATTAGAAGCTTAATTCCCTTTTGTTTGTTGTTGTTCTGCTTTTGTTGTTGTTGACTTTTTGAGGCAGGGTCTCACTGTGTAGCTCTGGTTGCCCTGGAACTCACAGAGACCCACGTGCCTCTGCCTCTGGAGTTTTGGGATTAAACGCATGCACCACCATGCCTGGCAGAAACTTAATTCTTAAAGTAACAGTATTAAAGGCTGGCACCTTCTAAAATGTGTTTAGGTCACGAGAGCTGGCTTATGTGAGTGGATTAATGCTAGTATTTCAGGAGTGGGTTCCTATTGGAGGAAAGATGCCTGCTCCCCCTCCCTTTTCATCTCACCTCTGCCATACGATTGCAGCAAGGAGTGTTTGCCAGACACTTCAATATTAAACTTTTCTGTCTCCAAAATGTTTTCTTTATAAATCACTTAGATGATGGCAAAGCAATACAAATCAGACTAAGAGAGTGAATTATCCTAATTGGCGGCTGTGATGTTTTTCTTGGTTGCCAACATGGCTGTATTGGTAAAGCAATGAACATCCAAACTGCTAGGCCCTCCCGTTAGGAGAAATTTTCTTAATCAGATTATTCAAATCAGGAGACTTACCTTGATTCTGGGTCACACCTTCTGATGACAACCCAGATTAAAGGATGGGGAAGAAGGAAGTTTTACTTTTCACCTGCTTGTCCTCACTCTCACTGGCCAGTTCATCTATCCTGCTGCCGAGGCATTCCTTCACCATATTAGAACATACTCTGTGGTGATGTTTTGTTTGTAATCTAACAAATAAAGCTTGCTTGAAGATCAGAGTGCAGAACTAAGCTACTAGTTAGCCATGGAGGCCAGGCGGTGGTGGCACACACCTTTAATCCCAGGACTTTGAAGAGAGAGGCAGATGGATTTCTGTGAGTTCAAGTTCACTCTGGGCTAGACAAGAGTGAATCTATCTAAAAGAGAAACAGTTCACACAAAGGTGATCCCAGCACTTGGGATCCCACACCTTAATCCAGCACTAGGGAGGTAGAAACAGGCATGATAAGGCTGGGTGGAGAGAGGAATATAAGGCAGGAGGAGACAAGAGCTCAGTGCAGTCTGAGGAGCACTGCAGTCTGAAGATGAAGTCTGAGATTGCAGTCTAAATACACAGTCTGAGGAGGCAGCCCAAGAGCAGGATCACCCCTTTGGTCTGAGCATTGCTAGAGGTGAGAACTTTCTAGTGGCTGGCCACTCTGCTTCTCCGATCCTTCAGCTTTCACCCCTGATAGCTAATTTTGAGTTTTTACTATTAAGACCAATTAAAATTTGTGCTACAATACTCCTTTGGGATTTCAATTTAGACTGAAGATTAGCAACTGTCCAGGGATTCTCCCAGACTCAATCACCAGTTTGGGACAGTGGAGACATCCAGCTTCATATACTAAACCACTACAGGATTCTCAATCTTTTCATCCTGAGACAGTCATTGTTGGATTATCCTGCATGCCAGTCTAATACGTGTGTGTGTGTGTGTGTGTGTGTGTGTGTGTGTGTGTGTATCAATTCTGCTCCTTTAGGGAACCACGACTAATACAATGGTCTTCTAAGACTGCATAACAGGGAAACAAATTCTCCCTCAACGTAAAGTAAGAGGCTGAACCACAGTAGAGATATAGGATTCTGGCCAGACACAAATCCATTCTGATCTAAATTATTGAGTACTTGAGCAAGACAGTGTAGTGTGTTACAGCTACCTCACAAATCACAATCCCTAACCTCATGATGTGGGATTCACCTCTGTATGCTGTTAATATGTTTTATTACCATTAGTTAATAAAGAAGCTTCTTTGGTGTATGGCAGGGCAAACTAAACTGAATGCAGGGAGAAAGAAGGCGGAGTCAGGCAGATGCCATGTAGCTGCCAAAGGAGAAGGAAACCAGAACCTTACTGGTAAGCCACAACCTCATGGTGATACACAGATTAATAGAAACAGGTTAATTTAAGATGGAAGAGCTTTGAAGCTAGGAATAAACCCGAGTCATTGACCAAACAGTGTTGTAATTAATATAGTCTCTGTGTAATTATTTGGGCCTGGGCACCCAGGAAAAGAAAGCATAGTCTCTGTCTACAACCTCATGTCATTTAGGACAAACTGAAGCTGCCCTAGTATTCAAATCCCACCTCAATTGGCACTGTACTCTTTCTGTTTAATGCTATCTATCTGCAGCCCTCCAAATTCACCTTTCAAGGGAATCCCTCCGCAGGCTAACCAACAAAAAAGACATTGACATCCATTGAAAGAGAGCTTTTGGGAAAATATGTTGACCCAGTGAGGAGCTGGGGAACTGCAGAACAGCTTATTTTACTGTAGAAGTTTCCAGGTGTTTGAATAGAAACTCAAGCAGTTCCATTGTAACAACCCTATTCGGCCAAAACAGGTTGTCAGGTCTTTGAATTACCATGATCAGCATTTTACTGTCATTTGAAGAACCATGGACAGCACCCGGTTTGGGGTAAGTTCTTAGCCTCTGAAACAGGAAGTCTTTGCAAAAGTATGTGAAAACTTCTAATTTTATAGACAAGGAAAATAAAATCTTCCCCCCAAAGGTTGCATTTGATTTTCCACAAGGTTAGGGAGAGCTGAAACACAATCTAAGTGTTTAAATCTGAATCTACATCCGAGTGTGCTTGCCCTTTCTGTTTCCCAGCACACTGGGGTAGCATGTGAGAGAAGACAAAGAAACAAGGGCAGGAGACAGAGGGAAGATGTTGCTATTCCCCCTTCAAACCCTGAGCATCCTCTTACCGTGGCAAGTGCATTTCTACCTTTTGTTTTAGGAGCTTGCTTTCCCATTGATGCTGCAGGGAACTGGTTCCTCTAGTAATTGTTCTAGCTTGTTTTTTTTTTATTACTGTGATTAAAAAAATAATCAAAAGCAACTTGGGGAGGAAAGAGCTTATTTGGTTATAGTCCATCATCTGGTGAAGCCAAAACAGAAACTCAAGGCTGGAGCTGGAGGCAGGAACTCAAGCAGATAACACAGAGGAACATTTCTTATAGGCTTGCTTTCTGTGGCTCACTCAGATTGCTTTCTCATATAACCTGGGCTCACCTGTCCAAGGATGGCATCATTCATAGTGGACTTGCCCTCCTACATCAATCATTAATCAAGAAAATGCCCCACACACTTGTCTACAGGCCAATCTGGTGGAAGGATTTTCTCAGTTAAGGTTCCGTCTTCCAAGATGATCCCAGCTTGTATCAAGTTGACAAAAAAATAATACATCCATCATTATTAACCATCAAAGAGGGAATGAGTAAAGGCAGAAAAAATGCTTGAAGGATTATTTCAATACTCATCACAAGAGATGATGAGGCCTGGGCTAGGTGGTAAAGTTGGTTAAAAGAGATCATATGTTGACAATTTTGAAGGCTGTCAATATTATATGCTGAAGTATTGTATATGGAAGTATGAGAGGAAAAGAGAATCAAAAGTCAATCAAGGTAGATTGAGGGCACAAGAGGTTGGAAACCTGTGCTCTCAAGCTTTCCACACTTGAAGCTGGGAATCTGGGGACAAAGCTGCAAATGAGCATGGGAAGGAATAGCCAGCAAGCAAGAGAACCAAGAGAAGGGAGAAAGTGGTATAGGAAGTAGCCAGACACTGTAAATACTGCTGCATGGCAGAGAGAGTGAGGTCTGAAGATTAGCACTGGAGATGACCATCACGCCACGGATGGCCTCGGCAGAAGCCAGTTAGTGTAATGATGGAGAACAATATTCTATAGACTTGTACCACTGAATTATCAGTTCCATTAAAAAATAGTTATTGTTCATTTTGAAAATTGTATGATTTTATGTGTGTGCATGTTTTGCCCTCAGACACCAGAAGAGGGCGATGGATCCCCTGGAACTGGTGTTAGAAATGGTTGTGAGCCATGTGGGTGCCAGGGATTGAACCCAGCTCCTTTGGAAGAGCAGCCAGTGATCTTAACTTCTAATCCCTCTCTCCATCCCCCAGTTCTACTCTTAAAACTCCCAAGACAGAACCCGATTAACCTGATGTAGACAAAGTACTCATCTTTAGATGAAGCAATTGTGGTCTCAGGGAAGGGCCTCCTGATGACTCAAGAGACAGGCCCATCAGCAATACAGGATTTCCAAAGGTCATGTGAGAACATGGGCATTGCTGTGTGGACACGTGTGGATGGAGAAGGAAGGCAGTTCTTGGTCAGAAATAAAGCCACCCTCACAGTTGTGTGTAGGAAGGCAACAGCTGAGGCCTAATCTTCCCTTTGTTGGGTCTGTGACTTAATGTTCAATTATAAGATAAGGTAGAAAGTTTGACAGAATCAGTGTCAGAAATAGATAAACAAGAGAATGTGGTCAGGGAACTCTGTGCTTGCTCTGAATTTAATATGAGAGCAAGGAATTACTATAAGAAGCATAGAAGTTCCTAGCATATTTTCAAGATGGCAGCCCACACTACATGACCTTTCTTCAGCATCATGTTCTGTGCTCTGTGCCTCATGGTCCATGAAGAAGCTGCAGATACGTGAATGAAAACAAGAAGAGCTGGATGTTCTGGCTAGTGCAAGAACAATGGGACACACCCCCACCCCCAGTTTGTATTTCAGAGTCCCTAGAAAGCATGATCTTAATGTTTTTCAAAACAGCAGAAATCTATCCCAGGAGGAGCTAAAAAGCAGCAGCTGTATGAGGCTCAAAAGCAAAACAAGAAATCATGGTGTTGGAGGAGACGCCTGTTTGTCCCGCTGCCCAGTCCCTGGCCGCCTGGCTAGCTTAGGCAACAGAAAAGGGGAGGTGATGTGGGAGTCCCCTCTGTGTGCTGTGTTTACCATTAGTGAATAAAGAAACTGCCTTAGCCTGTTGATAGGGCAGAATTTAAGTAGGCAGGGAAGATGGAGCTGAATGCTGGGAGAAAGAAGGGTGAAGTCAGAGATGCTATGGATCCACCGCCAGAAATAGATGTGCTGAAACTTTGCTGGTAGGCCACAACCTTGTGGCGATACACAGATTAATGGAGATGGGTTAAATTAATATGTAAGAGTTAGCCAATAAGAAGTTAGAGCTAATGGGTCAAGCAGTGATTTAATTAATACAGTTCCTGTGTGATTATTTCGGGGCTAAGCTAGCCGGGCGGCCAGGTCCTCCCCCAACAACATGGCCAACAAGGGAGAGGAAAAGGACAAATAAAAAGCCCCCTGTGATTGATTCTTCAGATTCCTCCATGCTATGGGGATTTGTCCATCTTCCTTCTTTCTGGTTCTGGCAAAGCATTTCATCTAAAGTGAGTTTCAATAAAAAGAGATTTTAAAGATCCAAAGCCTCAATGAGTCCAGTTACTCAAAGACTGTATGTTACATACTTAAGGAGGCTTAGTCTTTGATACAAATGAGTCCCATTTGAAGAAAAAACTGAGGGAATTTTGTTCTTAGCTACACAGAATTGAGAATACATAAAACCAGTAGGACTGCATGCCTGAAGTTGGAGATGCCCTGTCTATGGCACTGCAAGAGAATGTCTAATGAGCCTTGGAGCACAGATATGCCACTCCTTTCCTTTCTTTGATACTTTTCAGATATGTTTACAGTATAAAATTGTATGTATGTATCATGTACAATGTATACGAAATGGTTACACCTAACAAATGCATTGCCTCCCAGTTACCGGTTGTTTTTTTTTTTGTTTGTTTGTTTTTTTTTGTGAAGAGACTCTAAACAGCCACTGCTGAGCATCTTTAAAGCTACAATATGTTGCAGTTAACTATAGTCACAATGCCACCATCTCCTGATCTTAGTGGTAATTATGCCTCCTCCTCCTCTTCCTCCCCTTCCTCTTCCTCCTCCTCTTCCTCCTCCTCTTGTGTTAGCTTTACCTTTTTAATGATCACACAAATTAAGATGCTGAAGGTTTGGAACCTCAGGTATTAGTTGAGCTGGTATCAGACTAGACTTTATTCTTAATCGTGTAATTAATATTTGTTGTCATGCTTATTTGTATTTGAGCCTTCTATAATTTTGATATAAGGATAAATCCCCATGATGTTTCTCTTTTTAATATAAATTCCTCCATAAGAGATACATTTTACATTATGATGTTTTAGAACAATTTATTGCTATGTCTCACTACATCCTGTGTCCAGGTGGTTCAGCATGCCCTTCGGGCCTCTGGCAATAGAAGAGGCAGTTGTATCTGCTAGAAGGCACTGTGTACCCCTATCCTCCCAGTATTCTGTGACTGGGTAGAGCTGTATTACTGACTTTAGGGAACAAGCTATAAATGCGGACGGCATGGAACTTAAGAATAGATGTGTACCCTCTGGCTTATACCTATTGGGTGACCCTTAATCCCTAAGAAATCAAATGAAGGAAGTAGATCTATAGCTCTTAGAAATTTCTGATCCTGAAGGATGAAAAACTTAAATCGTTGTTTCAAACTGTGAAATTAGGGAGTTGATTCATTGCTACAACATAACTCAGTGAGTCTGGACCCAAACATCTAGTATGTTCTCAATATTTTCACTTTGATATGTTAGCTAGAGAGGCTGTTTGTCTATGCAATTTAAGAAACCTAAGTGCAAACAGCATTGTTACCGTAATGGTCCTTCTACTGGCTTCCTTGCCATTTGTATCTTCTGCCCACTACAACCTAACCTACACCCAATTCACAATGGATCATTTGCTTTGTTATTCACCGTCACAAGCTTGAGTCGTTCTTCATCCTCTTGGCTTTATCTTCCCTATCTCCTTTGCTCTAGAAGCCTGTGTTCTCTGTTTGTCCAGAACAGTCTATACTTGGTGTTCTGAGGCTCTGACCATGCTACTCCTTCTATCAGGAGAGTTACTTCCTCATTTTAGTAATATCTGGCCCATCTCAAATGCTAGCTGAGTTCTTTCTTAGCCTTTTCAAGGCCCTGTTATTCTGTTTAAATGTTTGCCCATATTTCTTTTAATTCTAGCCTTTGTTTACTTGGTTGTCTTTTCTGTGAAAGCTTTTTGAAAGAAAAAAAAAAAAGTTGTCTTAGTCTTTGGACTCCTCAGCCTTAACATCAGTCACCCAGAACCTTATCTGGAGTTTCCAGCATGAAAGGCTTCCTGTTGAGTGTGGCTTCTGTCTAACCTCATGGTACAGGAGATAGGTTTTGATCAGTGCACAGAGGCAGGTGAAGTATAAAGCAAAGAGAGAGACTGGGCAAAACATCTGTTTATAGCCCAGTTCCCCCACAGACTCCTTAACAATGGAGAGCCTCATTTTCCTCCACAGGTTAGGGCTAATCAACATCAAATGGGGGACAGCTGGTACTGAGTATGTTGTGGAATCCACCAGCTTGTCTCTCGAAACTGTAACAGGGATGCCTCTCATTCTTCCACCTTGGATACTGGACTGTCAATGACATCAACAGCCCCAGCAAGACTGTTTAACTAATTTGGCTACAGCAACAGATTGGAGGACCTTGTGGTTCACTTGGCCCCCGAGGAGTAGGAAGTCCTGAACTGCTCATCCCAGCAGGAACAGGGGAGGAAGAATGGGGTCCATAGCTGCTGGGAACTCATCCACAAGCTCCTCCCCTCACAGATTCCAGTGCAGAAACTGAGGAGAGGGGCTTAGGAAGCCCCCTTTTGTCCCACACCATCAATTAAGTTCACTATACCCAGAAAAATTATAAATAAATGAATAGAGTTTGAAAATTTAGAAGAAAAAATTAATAGTATGCATTTAAATTATGTACCCTATTTAAGAAAACAAGCTTAGTTTCGATCATCTTTTTCTAACATCAGATGGGTAATTCTAAATTTAAATTCAACTAAAAAATTTAAATAAAAAATCTAATAGTCAGCAAATTTAAAAAGAAATTACTTCTTCCAGAGGATCCATTATAATTGTTTTTATTTAGATATTTGGTGTGTTAAAAGACTTTTTATTTTTTCCTTAATATTTTTAATTTTCAAAAGTCTTGATTATCACCTAAAGTGGAATTTAAACCACAAGGTCCCGAGCGTTGCCAGTGACTTCTGGGCACTGGGTGCTTCTGGCTCCAGTTTTCAGCACTTCTTTGCCTTGCAGGCATTAATGGCTGCAGAATACACACCGTATGAAGGACTTGCATGTTTTCCTGATTCTGAACCTTTGCAAATTGAGAAGAGAGATTTTAAAATGGAAGATGAAGCATGGACTTCATGACTGAAGGAGGAATGTGGGGAGAGTTTCATATGGCTTGGGAATGATGCTGTTCTAGGTCAAGACGTTACTGGTGGGACCCCTGCTGCTGTATGCATTACACAAGAATGAAATATCAAAGACTCAGGAGTAGAAAGCTAGTCAAGCATAGTGTCACATGCCCTTAATCCCAGCACTCTTAAGGCAGAGACAGGCAGTTCTCTGTGAGTTTGAGGCCAGCCTGGCCTACGTAATGAGTTCCAGGATAGCCAGAGCTATATAGTGAGACCCTGTCTCAAAACAAAAGTAATAAAACCACAAAACTCAGAAAACTATTATAATTTAAAATCATAATTGAAAGATACTGTTAAAAACCATAACAACTTGGGATGGGTATTGAAGTCCTTAGCCCCAGAACTTGGGAGGCAGAGGCAAGTGCGTTCAAGGCCAGGCAGTTAGGGTAACATAACAAGAGCCTATCTCAAAAACAAAATGAAACAACAGCAGCACCCCTTCTGGTAATTATTAAATAAATATGGTAAATATGAAGTTGTGAGGCACACCTGGAATTCACATACCCTATCATCAACGTATGTGTACATGCCCTAGAAAGGACCAGCTATAGTAACAATCTCCAAATGTTTCATTAAAAACAATTATTTAAAAAATTACTCTCTTAAGCTATACTTCCAAGGGAGGCAGTAACAAGATTTGTCATAGTCTTTTGGGAAACGAGGCAGTTGGAGACCCCAGGTCAACATGGCTCTGTCAGCTGATGTTGGAAATGAGAAGACATGGTGATTTTCACACAGCAATTGAAGTTCCTTTCCAGAGTGATCCAAAGCATTTTGATTCACAGTCATTTTTCTAAAGTCGTTTTTCACATCTCTTTCAAAGCAGAGAGGCACACACCACCAGTCATTCAAAAGACATGGAAAATGGCTGTAATGACAGCCTCCAGGAAAGGGACAGCACTGTGCTGAAGTGGAAAGCCACCTTAAATTCCTGACTGCCTACATGTCACTTCCATAGCGGGCTCAGCGTTGACAAGTGGCTCCTGCTCTCCCAAGAAGGTACAGATGGTACTGATGTGGCCCTCACCCTCTGTGCTCATAGACTGGGGATGGAATCTGTCTATCTATCCATGTGTCCAGGCTGACTGCCCCAACTTGTGTGAGTTTATTGGGTATGAATCTGACCCCAGGTTCTTCAATCCCAAGCAAACACTAGATGGAAGATATCCCTGCCCAACATGCATTTGTGCTGTGGGTTATACTCATTGTTAATAATAAATCTGATTGGATGATAGCAGGACAGAAAGAGAATGGACAAGACAGCCTGAGACAGGGAGAGTGCTGGGAAGAAGAGGAGCAGAGTCAGATAGTTGCCAGCAAATGCAGGGAAGCAAGATGAGAATGCTATACCAAGAAAAAACACCAAGCCACATGGCAAAGTATAGAAAGAAATATGGTTTAAGTGTAAAATTTAGGTAGTAACAAGCATGAGCTATTGGCCGAGCACTTTTAAGTAATATTCAGCCTCTGAGTTGGTTATTTGGGACCAGGCAGTTGGGAGAGAAACATCCAATTATACATGTGGAGTTAGCAAGGAGTTTAGATCTGCAGCTGAGGAGGATGTCTTAAGAGACAACCAGAGTTAGGAATAGGAAACAAGGACTCACGTGAGAGCTCTAGGGAGTTGACTCTAGTGACTTGTGACAGGGAAAGGTAGGCTTCGTTGGATAGAACAGAGAAGAAATGAGTAGTGAGAAAGAATGCAAGAAGGAACTAGGAGAGAAGAATCCTCACATGAAACAGTGTGGCCTTGGCTCTCAGAGGGATGGGTTCAAACAGGCATGCTGCTTTCTGTGATGTCTAGCAATAGAAGATGCAAAGACTCCTGGTCTCCTGCAGGGGAGTGCTCTCTGTCAAGCCATCTGTTGCATAGAAAACCCCACCTCTTGCCTAGATCAGCAAAACTTAGTGTCCAAGACAATTCTATAAGAGTGAGGTTCAAGAAGGGAGATGAGCGGTTGCTTCTGACCAAGAAAGACCATGAAAAGCATTAGCAAAGGTTCTCATTGGAACAGACGTCAAACGAGGACTCTAGGTCCTACAAGGTAGACAGAATAGGATATGTAAAATAGTGCGAGAAGATAATGGAGGTCATCTGGTCATCATGCTGTGGTAGCGATTGTTCAGGGGCTGCTTCCTGGCAGGAACAAAATCCAGACCATCTTAAAAAAATATATAAGGGATGTCAAAAGGCTCAATGAGTAAAGGCGCTTGCCACCGTGCCTAATGACCTGAGTTTGATCCCTGGGACCCACATGGTAGAAGGAGAGAACTGACTCCCCAAAAGTTTGTTCTCTGACCACCACTCATGATCTGTGGTACATATGTGTGTCCCCTCCCTTCTATACGCATACAAAAAGTAACACAAATTTTACAGAGAAATATAGAAGTTATAGCATAGAGGTTTGTTGTAGGTGGAAGGTAAACTATGAACAAGAAGCAAGGGCCCCATGGTGAGAGTCAGAGAGTCATCAGGCATTTGTTCAGTGCTGTTGGACCCTAAGCAAAAGGCCAGAAGAGGTAAGAGGTGAGCTAAGAAGGAAACCAGATCAGAATCCTGGAACATGTTTGATACCACAGTAATTAATTTGGATGTTTCTTTGTTGTCTTAGTCTGTTTGGGCTCTATAAGAAACTTAAGAGGAATTTATAAACAAAAAAATTAATTTCTCCTAGTTCTGGAAGCTAGGGGTTCCAGAGCCAAGGTGCTAGCAGATTTGGGGTCTTCTCTCTGCTTTGTCGATGGCGTCTCTAGTTGTGTCTTCACCCAGTGGAAGAGGGGCAGGGAAGCTCGTTTGTTCATTTTGATGAAGACACTCATTTCATTTAAACTCTGCAGTCGTTTGGATGTCATCACTTTCCCAAGGGCTTGGCTTTAAAGACGGGTGATGTTAAAGTGAATGGGGAAGAGAAATTGGGAAATGTAGGAAACTCAGGAAATGCAGGAGTTTGGCTTTAACAAATTACATGAGACTGGCAGGTCAGAGCTCAAAGCTTATAATTCCTGTTCGTTCAAGGAAAGTATGAGCTGAACTGTACCTGAGATAATGCTAAGGAACCCAGATGGAAAGGTGTGGTGATATTTTGTGTTCTAACAAATAAAGCTTGCCAGAAGATCAAAGTCAGAGCTAAGTCATAGAGACCAGGGAGTGGTAGCACACACCTTTAATCCCAGCACCAGGGAAGTGGAGACAGGAAGTGATATAGCTGGGTGAATGTTAGGCGAGAGGAGACAGGAGCTCAGATGCAGTCTGAGGATGCAGTCTTAGAATTAGTAGAGACAGGATCGTCCCTTCAGTCTCAGGATTCGGTAGTAGTTAAAGGTCTCTCTGTTTGGCTGGTTGCACTGCTTCTCTAATCTCTCAGCTTTCACCTCCCTAATATCTGACTCTGGGTTTTTATTAAGAACAGTTAGAATTCACGCTACAGAAAGGAAAGGGGAAAATAAGCCTAGCATGTGAGCATACACCTCCTATCATGGTAGCACATGGGTGTTTCTTGGGTGTCTTTATTGCTCTATCTGATAAGCATAGTATAATAATGCATAATGCTTTTGTGAATTAAGTGGCACACATCACTTTGCAGAACCTTTGTCTGATGCAGATTGGTGGAAGGGCATCATGAATTGAATGAAAATCTGAGATCATATTTCAGACCATTAGATCCCTTCACTCCTGTCGTCACTGTAGTTGTGACCGACTGTCAGATCAAGACATGTCCCCTCTTTTGATCGGCCTCATTCCTTCCTTTTTCCCAGGGCTGATTTCCTGAGGAGGCTCACTCACACAACCACAATCTCCAGGAATCAAGTCTTTTTGACTGCACCTTAGAGAGACTTGGGGAGGGAAACACTTCAACAACAGAATATAGGAACCTCCAGTCTGAATTTAGCAAATGGAAGATGGAATAATAATTTTAATTTTTTTTGAGCTAAGCTCTTGGATCAGAGACCAGCTCAACATTTTTCTCTTGGATTTGAAAAACACAGTGGCCCTTCTGAATTCTCTGCTCAAGCCAGAGTTTAGGTCAAAGCAGCTCTCTTAACAATCACTTGACTTATAAGCGTATTATTTCCCTTTCTGCCCCACAACCACTTCTGAGCCAGCTGGAGACTCTCTTCACGGATTCTCCAACAGTGTGGTCTTTATTCCAATAATTCTGCCTTGTTCCCATTTCAACCCTGGCTGTTTTCTTCTCTGTCATTGCTCCCTTGTTTAATCACTTTAATTGGATGACACTTATTTCCCATAATCCTTTCCTTTGGTCTTAAAATCTCTAAGCCCTTTTTGATTTTGTTGTTTTCTTTCTGTGAGATAGTTACAGACTCATTATGAATATGAATTTTCCTTTAAGAGAGAGAAATGATTTCTAGTCAAATTGTAAAAAGTAATTTTATATTTTTACACACTCCTCCTGCTTTAAGATTTAGATACAAGGCATAAGCCATGGAGAAGAAACACTACTAACTTGAAAGTCTTAGAATTACAGCTTCATAGATTAAATGGTAGCATTTTAGTAATTCTGTAACTTTCATCTTAAAACACAACTGAGCTGAAAAAAATGGGTGACTATCTTTGGACATTAGAAATGAGCTCTTGAGAGATGGAATTACAGGCCTATGTGGCTCTGGATCAGAAAACATGCAGTAGCTTCACTGAACACAGGGATTCTGGGATCTTCCATAGATGTTGAAGGACTAGACACAAGTTTTATTGAAACCAGGCACTGGAATGCTACCTTGTGTTTCAAATACTACCCTAAGGCCTTTTGAAGTACAGTGGGTTGTGTTCTGGACTAGGGTAGGAAAAGATGTGGAAGCAACTTCCAAACTCCCACAATGAAAGAAAACAAAGAAAAACAAAACAAAAAAATGAATTCTATACAAACAATTAGAAACTACAAACACATAAATAAATCTAATGCTAAGAAAGACATAAATTCTTTAGAAATGAGGTCAATTTATGGCAAATTATAATAATGAATATTAGATGCTCATCTCATTGTCCTTATTAATCTTAAGAGTGCCTTTTTAGACGTAAAGTATTTAAGGATTCAGGCAACATATTTGCCTTAGTATGAGGGTTATTAATTGCAAACAATGAGTACTCAAGTAAAAAGTGCTCTACCTTTAGACCACTGCCCCATAATCATTTTAATAAGGAGGGTTCCATGCACCAAAGGGTTTGTAAGATGATGGCAGTGTGATTTTTAAAAATTTTACCTTGACCCCTATTCTTAATTAATTTTATTATTTTAGTCTAACGGGGACATTAAGTTGTTTATATTTAAGGTATTCAAGGAGAAAAAGAAAGGCATACATTTATCACAAATAAAGAACTGTAAAGCCAAAATAACAAATACAATCTAAAATAAAAGGATGGAATAAAAAAGCTTGGCTATAGGAAAAAAGTCTTTGAAAAGTAAAATATCATCATTGCAGGGGTAATTAATGAACTGTAAGGTAGCGGTGAAAACTTTATTCAGAGTGGCAAAGGGCTAAGGTCACAGGCACACTGGGGAGACAATGAGTCACAGAGGACCATGCTACTTTAGATACATTTTGACGGTGTGTAACCATTCTTAAACACTATGTTATATTTAAAGAAAACCTACATATGTAGTAGGATTATGTATAACATGCAAAAGAATAATAAATGCCAGATTCAAGAAAAGCTGTTTCTTCTGAAGTAGAATGGGGGCTTAGGGGTGAAAAACATCATTTTGGCGCCATCTCACTGTTCCTTAGCTTCCTGTTACCCTCCTTAGAAAAATGCTTCTTATTTGCTTCCAATTTCCAGGAGGATCTATGTATGTTTTTCTTTGGGTTCACCTTGCTATTTGGCTTCTCTAGGCTTGTGAACTATAGGCTTAATGTCCTTTGTTTATGGCTAGGGTCCACTAATGAGTGAGTACATACCATATTCATCTTTTTGGGTCTGGGTTATCTCACTAAGGATAGTGTTTTCTATTTCCATCCATTTGCATGCAAAAGTCAAGATGTCATTGTTTTTTACCGCTGAGTAGTACTCTAGTGTGTATATATTCCATACTTTCTTTATCCATTCTTCCATTGAGGGGCACCTAGGTTGTTTCCAGGTTCTGGCTATTACAAATAATGCTGCTATGAACATAGTTGAACAAATGCTTTTGTAGTATGATTGGGCATCTCTTGGGTATATTCCCAAGAGTGGTATTGCTGGATCCTGAGGTAGGTTGATTCCCAATTTCCTGAGAAACCGCCACACTG
>PVIU01030814.1:0-15632 GCA_004026605.1 Ondatra zibethicus | reverse complement strand
TCTGTGTTATTATGGGTGTTGCTTGCTTCCTTTATATGTGGTTTTCCTTCTAGTATTTTCTGTAAGGCTGGGTTTGTGGCTATGTATTGCTTAAATTTGTTTTTATCCTGAAATACCTTGTTTTCTCCATCAATGGTGAATGAAAGCTTTGCTGGGTATAGTAGTCTGGGCTTGCATCCATGGTCTCTTAGTGTCTGCTGCACATCTATCCAAGACCTTCTGGCTTTCATGGTTTCCATAGAGAAGTCACGTGTAATTCTGATTGGTTTACCTTTATACGTTACTTGGCCTTTTTCCTTTGCAGCTCTTAGTATTCTTTCTTTATTCTGTATGTTTTGTGTTTTGATTATTATATGGTGAGGGGATGTCCTTTTTTGATCCAATCTATTTGGTGTTCTTTATGCTTCTTGTACCTTCATAGGCATATCCATCTTTAGGTTGGGAACGTTTTCTTCTATAATTTTGTTGAATATAATTTCTGGGCCTTTGAGCTGTGCTTCTTCTCCTTCTTTTACCCCTATTATTCTTAGGTTTGGTCTTTTTTTGGTGTCCCAGATTTCCTGGGTGTTTTGTGTTAAGTATTTGTTGGATTTGTTGTTTTCTTTGATCAATGAGTTTATTTTCTCTATCGTATCTTTAGCATCTGAGATTCTTTCTTCTATCTCTTGTATTCTGTTGGTTATACTTGTCTCTGCCGTTCCTGATGGTTTACCCAGATTTTCCATCTCCAGCCTTACCTCCGTTTATGTTTTCTTCATTGCCTCCATTTCAGTTTTTATGTCTTGAACTGTTTCCATTACCTGTTTGTTTGCTTTTTCTTGGTTTTCTAGGGTATCTTTGAGGAATTTATTCCTTTATTCTAACTTTTTGTTAGTTTTCTCATCCCTTTCTTCAAAGGCATTTTTCACCTCTTCTTTAAAGGTCTCTATCACTTTCATAAAGTTACGTTTAAAGTCGATTTTTTCTACTTCTTCTGGGTTAGGTTGCTCAGGTTTTCCTGTTGAGTACTCGTTGGTTTCTGGTGTTATCATGTTGCTTTTCAGATTGCTGGAAGAATTCTTGGATTGATGCCTACCCATCTCTTCCTCTGATTTCAGTCAGGGAAGTCTCAGTGGGTTGGGGCCTCCCAGGACGGCTTGTATACACTCACCCATCTGGATAGCTCATCTCAGTGCAGGAAGAGGAAGTCCCTTCTGGACTTCCGATCCTTCTGTACCTCCAATCTCGGCACAGAGAGAGTGATTCTTGGGGTTCCAATGTTCCACAGAGGAAAGGGCAATCTTGCAGGGGCGGGGTGCAGGGTCCTGTTGATCAAAGAAGCCTGCAGGGACCTTACCACCAGGATTGCACAACCTTACTAGTGTGAGCCACCTCCAATCTCAGCACAGGAAGAGAGAGTGCTGGGGTACCAAAGCCCCACCTAGGAAAGGGTGATCTTGTGGGGGTGGGGGGTGCAGTGTCCTGTGAAACAAAGAGGCCTGGCCATGGGGATCTTACCACCAGGAGGGCACAGCCCTACCAGTGTGTGCCTCCGATCTCTCAGTAAACCATTTTAAAGGCAGGGCTGTTGGTACATCTGAAGGGTTATCAATTGTTTTGTGTTCTTGTACAGCACAAATGGCCGGTGTTCATCGTCTGTAATATCTTCTAATATTTTCCTTAGAAACATAAGCTTTAGGGGCAGCAGGAATGTTAATCTGGTTATTCCATTGCTGCAATAGGTCATGACCCCATAAATTCACTGCAATATGGCCTTAGTTTTCCTATTTGCCCTTCTGGCCCTATGCATTTAACCCATCTCGTGCTTTGTCTTACTCAAGATAAGGTTCCAATTCACATGAACTGAACATCTACCTCCTGAAGAGGCCAATTCAGATGCCAAGATTTTGGAGTAATGATACTTACATCCACACCTGTGTCTAATAAGCCTTCAATAAAAATGCCATTTATAAACATTTTTAGCTTCGGTCTTTGTTCATTTATAGAAGTCTGCCATAATATACGTTTCCTCTATCCCATCAGATTTCCTGACTCATTCTCCATATTTATCTCATCATTCAGACCCTTATTGCTTTTGACAGTAGTCATGGGGCCTTCTAATTTTCCTGACGAGACACATTCTCCATAGTAACCGGGAATGACTGGACCACATTCGTCATGGGGACCTGCGAGAGGCCCCCCATGGCGTTTCCTGATGGTATCAGGTTGCCTTGTCTATCTCTTGTTGACCTACATTCATTTGTCCAATGCCAGCCTTTGCCACACCTTCTAAATAAACCTGAAGGCTGAGTCCTCCTGTACCTGTTATTTCCAGAAGAGGCATTATTCCTGGAAATCCATTATCTACAATCCCTTCTCATTTGTCCCATTTTACCACAATTAAAACACTTGGTATTTTGATGTCTTCTCTTACCATTGGAAATTCCTTCTCCTACCCATATTCAGTACCATAATCGAATGTCTCGACATTCATTGTATGCAAGACCCATTCATCCAAGGGTGCTGATCTTATCTTTAAAGGCCCTAGGATCCTTTTGCACTCCGTGTTGGCATTCTCATAAGCTAAAGATTCAATTATTATACGTCTAGCTTCTGGGTCAGTCTCCCTATTTGTATAGCCCTAGTTAATCTGTGTAAAAAGTCACTAAAGGGTTCTCTCTGACCCTGTTTTACCCTAAGATATGATTCCACTCTCTGCCCTGGTTCCTGAACTCTGTCCCAAGCCTTTAAAGCTGCTGTGGTACATATGGACAGGGTGTAGTGATCATAAGGAGCTTGGTCCTGAGGATCAGAGTAAAGTCTGTCACCTAGAATTTGATCTAGGGAAATCTCAGTTCCTTTTGCTCTTTCCTGTTGTTCTAAATTTTCGCTTCCTCCTAAAAAAGGCATCTCCAGTGCAATTGTGGCCCACTTTCTAGGACAGCTGAGATTAACTGAGCCCAATCGTGAGGCGTGGCTTTGTTACTGAAAGCTCAGGTTTTGACCATTTCTCTATCAAAGGACGAATATAGTCTGTAAGTCACAATTGCTTGTTTAATTTCTTTCAAATCATTCATACGTATGAGCTCCCATGTATATTCCTTAATAACCTTAGGGTATTTGGAGCTGGCTACCTTTTCTGATGTTATTACTGGGAAAGCAGGTAGAACTCTGAGGAAGCTATCCTGGAGAGTTTTATTCACTGAGGAAGTTAAATTTTGCCTTCCTACTTTTTGCTCCTGGTCATCAAAATCAATAATTTCCTCAATCCTTTCAAATCTGTTTTTCACTGCCTTTTGCAAAGTCTGGATCTCCTGTCTAGTATTATGCTCTAATGCCCTCATTGAGGATTCTAAAGCATCAAGTCTGTCCACTAGAGATAATGTCTCATCCTTGGACATAATTTTCATTGAAAGCATATTACCTTCTTGCAGAGACATTCTATCAGTCAATCTGTCATACCCCTTTGACAGAGTCTGATTAATATATTCAATAGTGCAAATTCTCTCATATAACGTTTGAGCACCCATTGACATGGACTGAGTCATATGTTCCAAATCAGCTGCTTCCTTCTCCAGAGTGCTGAATCTGTCTTTAAAAGAATTACTTTTAAATGTTAAATCAGCTGTTTTCTCCTCCAGAGTGTTAAATCTCTCTTTAGATGAATCAGTATTAAGAGTCAAGTCAGCTGCTTTCTCTTCCAGAATGCTAAATCTCTCTTTAAATGAATTATTATTAAGTGTCAAGTCAGCTGTTTTATCCTCCATAATGTTAAATCTCTCTTTAAATGAATTACTAGTAAGTGTCAAGTCAGCTGTTTTATCCTCCAGAATCTTAAATCTCTCTTTAAATGAATTACTATCATTTTCCAAATAAATCTCAGTTGACTGAATCTTGTTAAGCAAAATTCTAGCATCCTCTTTCAGATGTAAAATCTTTTTTTTGAAAAGTTGGGTATCAGTCTGGACCATTTCTAAAAGCAGCTCATTTGACTGAGTTTTGGTATGTAAAGTGTTTGTACTGTCTTGTAGGTGTTTGACCTCCTCTTTAAGAGCTTGGCACCAGTTTGAATTGTGTTTAAAAGTACATCAGCTGACTGAAAATTGTTAGTTAAGCTGGTCGTTTTCTTTTTTAGATCTCCAATTTCTTTTCAAAGAAGCCTGGATTCAGTCTGTAAAGACTGCATCATCCTATTATTGTCAATTTTATGAAAAAACTACAGAATACAAGAAAAAAGGTGAATCCTATGAATGGCCCTGTAGGAAGGACTTCATATGTGTCTTGGAAGACCTCAGACATTGTGTAAGTGAAAAAGCTATCAAAACCTCAGATGGTTAGATTGTCTGACATTTTGCCCCTTCCTCAAAACTCACCTGTGGTGTAGTCAATTGAAGTAGGTGTAATAACTGTCACTTGCCAGTAGGTGTCACAGTGCACTTGAATTCACATGCTCAGTTTAGATATGAATTTAGCTGGAATAGGGGGCTGCAAAATATACTCAATTCAATAAGTTTTTAGTATAAATCACAGCCTGCTCAGCTGTTTGAGAGTCTCCTGCTCCAGCAGCGCAAACTAGGTGCAGCAGGGTTTGTTCCAATGGAAGTGCACCAGGAAAGTGGTGATGGCGGCATGGCTGTCTGGTCCAGTGTCCCCTGAAGTCGCCCAAGAGTGAACGGGCCCTGGGCCCACAGCGGCTTTGGCTAACCCCAAAGCCTGTAGCACCGGCATGTGGGAGAAGCCTAGCTGCGTGTGGTGGCCGCTGCCTCAGCAACGGCAATAATGGCTCGCCAGCCTTTCAGCTGATAGCGTGCAAGCTGGCGGCGGGGGCTCATAGCCAGGCGGTGGTGGCAGAGTGCTAGAGTGCATTGGGTGAGTAAGCTGAGGCGCCGACCAGGCCGAGTGCAGTGCAGCGGGTTGGGGAAAGGCTGGGGTGCTGGCGTGCCCGTGGCCCCACGATACAATGCCCAGGCCAGGTGGGGGAATCCCAGTGGGGTAGGGCTGAGGGGAATGCTCAGGGATGCTGCTATGGGCTGAGCTGGATGCCTGCACTTAGCACCAAGCAGTGAGGTATCGGGGTGCAACCGGGAGGGAGGGAGCTGGGACAGTCTATGCAGTGTGGCAGCTAGCCAGGCCTCAAAAAGCCCCACGAATGGGCGAGCCCCACGTTGGGCGCCAGGTGTTGATGAATTGGGTCGGCACAAATAAATAACCAAGCCAACTTAATAGGAACGGGTATTTTGAATGACTGAAAAGGAGGGAAACTCACACTACAAGGATGTGAGGTCCAGAGGTCCGAAGTCCTATCCATCTGGCAGACACCTCATGGAGAGAGTGAGAGTACACCAGTGTTCTCTCAATTTTCTACCTGGGGTCCAAGTGGCCACACCCCAACTTGATGTGATTGGTTAATGGCTTTTTCCCCATCATGAACCACCATGTGGTTGCTGGGAATTGGACTCAGGACCTTTGCAGGCAGTGCTCTTAACCATTGAGCCATCTCTCCAGCCCCAGTTTGTTTTCTTTTTAAAATATTGCAGGATATATAAATTGCAGTTGCTAAAAACACAAGTCTTATCAATATCCATAAGATGGAAAATATGTTGCAATTAATGAGGAATAATACACATTTATATGCCCACTAACTTTCTATTTTTTTTAACTTTTTGTCATATCCAAAATTTTAAAAATGGAAAAAACATTTAACAGTATTTTAAAGCATTTTTAATAGATAGCTTATAATTCTTACCAATGTTCTTGTTATTTTTCAATAGCATATTATATGATGAGTAATATTAACTATAAAGCTTACAGAATCTGAAAAAAATCTGGAGAGGGACACCTGACAATGGCTACCAGGAATTATCAAGATTGTATTAACTGAGATGAGGAAATCATCCACTGTGAGTAACATCATTCCTTGGGTAGCATCCTATACTGTATAATTAAGAGAGAGAGAGAGAGAGAGAGAGAGAGAGAGAGAGAGAGATGAGTGTATCTTGAATGTGATAGTGATGTGACTAACAAACCTTCTGATTCTGCCATCATGCCTTCTCTATTTGCTGCCATAACCTCTCTGCCTGTTGCCAGCCCTATGGGCTATATCACGTTTATAATTCAAAGTATATTCTTTCTCTTACCAGTTCCTTCTGTTAGAATAAATTAGAACATAGTTGAAATATATTTATCCATTTCTAAATATGAGTTCATAACTATTGATCTCCTCCCCACAATCTCCCCATGCAACCAGGTCTAGACTCCAGAAAATCTCTATTCCATTCAAATAAATAACTGCATGGATATGTGTATTTAGCTACTACAATAAGTACACATATTTCAAAATATAATACTTGTATATCATTTATATGTGCACATTTTTGTTTATATGTGCAAGAATAATAATAATAGAATAATAATAATAATAATAGAATGATAATGAGAAAACTAATGTCATGTTATTTAAAATAAAAGAAAATATCATTATTAAATAAAATTTATTGAAGATGGAGAATTTATGAGTCTACCAGATGTTGTTTGTCTAACTGTTTCTGAATAAAAGAAATGCAAATAGTATCCTCAAATTACTGTATTAAAAGGCATAGAGATGTGGCTTTTTCATGTTCTGCTCTATTGACTTCTTCAAGAAAGACTGACCTCATTTAGATTAAGAAACAAATACTTCTGCAATACATCAATTTTAATTTTGTGAATTTACATATTATTTGAATTTAATCCCTTATATTTTCTCTAAATTTCTTAGTCCTACATGATGTATATTTTACTGTTTATTATATAAAAATGTTTTTTCATTGAATTTTAAATTATTTTGTATGTATTCCTGCATTTCAAAAGGATCACATCTCCTTTGGTTTTTAAATAAGCTTCTTTTACATTTAAATGTTGAGTTCAGTAAGAAATTACTACACTAAAGTTACTGCTGTACTAAACTGAGAGGAATATATACTTACATATATATAATGTACATATATTATATGTGTACATTTGGTCAGATACATAAAATATGCATTGATAAGTCAGGTAAGAAATAATTTTTTATGAAATTATCAACAATTAAAATTTTGGAATTTAATTTCTTTCCACTTTCTGGTGTCTTCTTCAATTTCTTTCTCCAAAGATTTAAAGTTCTTATCATACACGTCCTGCACTGGTTTGGTTAGAGTTACTCAGAGATATTTTATGCTATTTGTGGCTATTCTGAAGTGTGATATTTCTCTGATTTTTTTTTTCACAACCCTTTTATCATCTGTGTACAGGAGGGCTACTGATATTTTTTTTTTTGTTAATCTTGTATCCCACTACATTACTGAAAGTGTTTATGAGTTGTAGAAGTTCCTTGGTAGAATTTTTGAGGTTGCTTATGTAAACTATCATATAATTAGCAAAGAATGAGAGTTTGACTTCTTTTCTGATTTGTATCTCCTTGTTCTCCTTTTGTTGTCTTAATGCTCTAGCTAGGACCTCAAGAACTATATTGAATAGATGTGGAGAGAGTGGACAACCTTGTCTTATTCCTGATTTCAGGGGGAACACTGGGAGTTTCTCTCCATTTAGTTTGATGTTGGCCTTTGGCTTGCTTTATTGCCTTTCTTAGGTTTAGGTATGTTCTTTGTATCCCTGTTCTCTCCAAGACCTTCATTAGTGATTCATGGAGGTGAGCACAGACCATTGTGAGTGGTGTCATCCCTGTGTTGGTGGCCCTGTGTTCCATAAGAAAGACACTGAGCAAGCTGTTGCAAGCAAGTCAGTAAGAAACACTCCTCTATAGTCTCTGCATTAGCTCCTGCCTCCAGGTTCCTGCACAGCTGCTTTTGATGATGAACTGTTCATTGGAACTGTAAGTGAAATAAACCCTTTCCTCCTCAACTTGATTTTGGTCATGCTGTTTCATCACAGCAAAGTAACCCTTACTAAGACAAGACCCCAGAAGTCACATGGGCTTGCTGGTACTAAAAACTTAACACTAGCTCAAGGAGGGTATTGACACTCATATAATTAGAATTTACTAGAAAGTAAGTCCATCCATCAGGTAAGCTACGAAGACTGTGAGCTTGCCTCAAAAAAATATGGAAAAACAATAAGTAATGGAGAAAGAGCTTCACAGAGGCATTGTGGTCTCCATGAATATACAGTAAAGGTACAGGCACAAACAGACACCAACACACACACATAAACACACACACACACAAAGAGAGAGAGAGAGATGTACAACACACAAAAAATGAAAAAGTTTTAAGGTCAAAACAACACTAAAATAAGTACAAATAAAATCATAAAATTAAGCACCTCATTAACATCAATTTAACAGGAACATTCATACACAACTTATTGTATATATTTTACAAATTTTTTTTCACAATTTCATTTCCTGGAAAAAGTTAGTTATAATGACTATCACATGTATGAATATTCTTACATTGTTTTTTTTTAGCTTTGTGTTCAATCACTCAACTGTTTATTAATTTGGTAGTGTTTTTGAGATATTAGAAAACACCATAATCTGTAGTGAAATAAACTCATTTCATGGATTACTGGATTTAGATGATGAAATTATACATAAAATAAGCCATAAATCTTTCATATTAACTGGACTTGTACTCCTATGATTCTGAGAAGGTACATATAATCTTATTACTATAATTAAGAAAATAGAAATTCAAGAAAATGACTTAATGACATATAAATGCCAGAGATGAAACTCCAAACAAAGGTGTTTAACTGAAAATATATTAGTTTCAGGCTAATGCTCTATAATATCTAAATTTAGAATGAAGTTCTCAGTATATATCTTTCATACTTGATAGAAACATAGTTTGACCTAGAAATTGTGTCTCTTGACTTTTAAATCAAGACAACGCATACATTTGTCTTCTGACCTAATTTATTCTACATCTGTGGCAGTTGAGATATGGATGTGACATTTTCCATTGGTATGCTCGTGTATATGGGATGGGAATTGTGTTTGGTGGTGTAATTTGAAATATCATTTGTAAATAGAAAATTAGAGATAGTGGTGAAAGTATGAAATAGCTTTGGAGAGTAATGGGAAACATATTTAAATGTACAATACATTTAACTATTTATGTGATTATGCAGAACACACATAAGGGTGAAATGTCACGAAAAAAACGGCCAGCTATTTGAAACACAGGATAGGATATTCACTCATAGTCGCTTAATGAACATAATTAAGGCTTACAAGAAATCCCACAGTAGCTCAGAATTTAGAAATTGATGGTTATTTATTTCGGGATAAACTTACAAATCAGAATTCTCTGCTTGAACAGAGAAGAGAGATCGAATCCAGCAATCTGAAATAGCAGCCAGGGAAGAAGGGGCGGACACAGGCTCTGCATCCGCATATATAGTATAAGAGGCCACGCCCCAGTGGGTGGGTTTCTATTTTTGTGGTGCATGTTTGCCTCAGTAAAAACATGTTTCTAGCTGATAGTGGAAAACTATGCCTTATTAATCAAAGGAAAGTATGAATATCATATCCTGGGACTCTTATAACTTACAAAAAACCTTTCATATACTTTGTTTCATTTATTATATAATAGACCTAAGAGGTAAGGTTATAGATTATTTACAGTGTATAAATTAATGTTTCCTGTATTCAGAATATGTCAGATTTGTAGTTGGTTTCTTAGAGGGTGTGTGAAGAAGACAAATTCACACAACAAGAGATCCTATGACTCTGGTCGGAGGGCAGCGTGACTGGGCAGGGGTTCAGTGTCAGATGTTCTGAAAGGATGTCAGGAGAATATTCCAGACGGTGCCATATCATAAACACAAGTTGATAAGATTTGTTTTAAAAAACATACTTTAAGAATTAAAAGGAACCTTTCAGCCTCTACTGTCTTAAAATTCTAAGTACATCAATGACCCCATAGCTGGTGATTCAGCTTACCTATCTTGACAGATCTGTAGACTACACAACTCTGTATTAGAAATACAGGGAGTTATTGCAGCTAGACATTTTTCCATATAAATCAAGATAGGAATGTAAGATATTCCTATAACTACCTTTTTAATAATAACTTCATAAGAAAAAGCTATTTAAAATAACAGCAATAAAACACTGCTATAAATAAAAGTAAGCAGATGGCTGTATTTTCTTACAAAATGTTTTTGACAAAGCAGGGTCATAAGAAAACAAAGGGCAGAAATCTTAATGCATTTTATATCAGGTCCACCTGCTCTTCAGAGAGACTAACATTCCTCTCATCATTACTCATTACCTAAACTGGGTTTAAAGGACTTTTGTGAATGAGAGTCTAACATTATTCAGTTCATTGCAAGAAATTTATTTAAGGTGATTATTAATAATTTATGAGAAATATATTATTTTAAAATTAGTCCTATAAAATAGTAATAACTTTTTAAAAACACATTTTACTCTTATTTTTCAATGTATCAAAGATATACTCAAAAGGAAAAAAAAGGAAATTAATTAATTCTCACTAGAAAAATTGTATATGATCCATCCTTCATAAGATGATCCTTGTATGCCTTGAGAATGTAGCTTAATAAGCAGAAAAATAGATGGATTGCATGGATTATTTTAATGCACTGATGTAATAAGGTGTATTTGCACAGTTAGAGCTTGGGTTTCTTTACCAAGGCTCACTGTGATCCCCATGTCTCTCATCCAAATAGCACAGTCCTTTTTTTCCCTTTGACTTGGGTTATCCATGTGCAGTGTACTTTTATGAAACATTTTTGATTCATAAAAGTTATTTTAAAAACACACAGTGAAGCAATATTGCATATTTCATAGGAAAAATAAAATGAAACCATACTGTGGAGTTTACTTATGTACTCTATTGTTCTTAAGAAGAACATTATCATCCAAATGGGAAAACTTTGTATACACATGTCTGCTGGTATACAATTAGCGAACATCCTGGGCATGGTGACACCATGGGTTTCAGTCCTAAAATGTTACAAATCCCTTATAAATTATAAGTTATATAAGTTTCTATTCTTATACTCAGGTAACTGTAGCTCTCTCCCCTTTTCAAAAAAGACGCATTTTTGGTTTGGTTACTTTTTTGTTTTGTTTTATTTTGTTTTGTTTTGTTTTTCTTTGGAATCAGGGTTTCTCTGTGTAACAGCCCTGGCCATTCTGGAACATGCAATGTAGAACAGGCTGACCTTGAACTAATGATTATCTGCCTGGTTCTGCCTCATAGTGCTCAGATTAACAGCATGTGCCACCATGGTCAAACTCAAAGATTCTTTTTGCAGCAGACAAAAGCCATTTTAAAAGTCACAAGTGCTCAAAATCTAAAAAACAACTGACCATAGTGTGCCTAATGTCATTTATTATATATTTGATAACGTCCATACATTTAAGGCTCAGGAGGCTTCCCTGAAAACGGACCAAAAAGATTATAAGAGCCAGAGGACTAGAGCATCTGCTTTCAAAATAATGTCTTGTACCTCTGACAAAGACACTGCACTTCTAAAACCTCAAAAATATATTTACTGTCTTAGTTACAGTTTCCATTGCTCTGATGAAAATACCATGATCAAGAGGCAAGTAAGGTAAGAAAGTGTTTATTTTACTCACACTTCAATAGCACCATTCATCATCAAAGGAAATAAGGACAAGAACTCAAACCTGACAGAATTCTGGAGGCAGGAGCTGATACAGAGATCATAGAAGGGTGTTGTTCACTGGCTTTGTCCCCATGGCTTGATCAACCTACTTTTTCTTAAAACCCAGGCCCACTAGAACAGTGCTGGTATCACCCACATTGGTCAGGGCCATGCTCCATTATTCACTGATCAAGAAAATACTCTGTTGTCAGGTCTTGTGGAAGAATTTTCTAAATCACTACTTTCAAATGACTCTAGCTATCCAACACAGTACCTAAACAAAACTTATGTTTTATCAAGAGTTGATATGTCAGCATGGAAATGGGAAATCTCACAATGCCTCATTGTAGATAGAGAGATATAAGTAATTAATGGCTGCTACAAAAATTGGAATCAGTCTGCTCTAGGAACAAGTCCCTGCTAGGTTGTCTAATCCCAAGTATTTTGCCATAAATACTACAGGTATGCCATACTAAATGGACTCAGCAAGTTTTATTTATGCATATCAATATATGTATGTATATGCCTATGCGTATGAATAATAACTTAAGAGAGGTCTTGAAATTGAGAATAAGTTGGGGAAACATGGTAGGACTGGAGTGTGGGAGAAAAGAAAGGAGTGGAAATGGTGTGAATATTTTACTCATTTATAAAATTCGCAAGAGAAATATTAAAGTACATACATGCATACATACATACACACATACATACACATATAACTATCACATGGGAAAAAACTGAAGGGGCTATGTCACTAAAATTCCAATGTTTCCATGATACACAAAATTATATTTTAATTGGTTAGTGTTTGTAATATTAAGCTGTCAAATTCTGTCTAGAAATAATTCCCTACTTACATTCCCCCACACTGTAACAAAGATCTACTTGGTAAAATTCCTATAACAAGCATATATTTGAACTATGAATCATGCTTCTGTCTAATAAATACAATGTTTTACCAATTAGTAAAATTTAAAAGGCAGTCTTTTCTCTTTTGGATCTTTAATTATTTAATTTTCTTTTTTTTCCGGTTCTCAATACGACTCTGCTTTAATCAAATCCTGAAATAGCATAATTAATAAGGCAAAATAAGTTAGGACAATCTACTGCAACATAATGAAACAGAAAAATGCTAAAAATATGCTAATGTGAAGGTATACCATTGCTGAACAGTGACACATAACATCATATTATTTAACATTTCCATCGAATTAAATATTCCATCATTCGCAAGGCATAATCATCTATACAGATTCTGAATAGAGGCCAAGTTCATTGAAAACATAACACAATGTTTTCAGCGTTAAATAGAAGATGAAAACAATTGTGCATAATCCTTCTTGTTGGTAGTAAAGCTGCACTAGTTCATTACACTGGATGGATATTAAATCTGTCTCAGGTTTAAGCCAGAAGATTAAAGAATAACTGATAATGTAATCTTCACGTTAAATATTAAAGGTATATGATACTCAAACACTGATGTAATTGGACAACAGACCATAACACAGTTTTTTTCAAACCATATATTAGTAAATACTTATTTTTTTTTTTAGATTAGCCTGGCAGTGGTGGCACACACCTTTAATCCAACACTCAGGATGCAGAAGCTAGCAGATCTCTTTGAGTTTGAGGCCAGCCTGGACTGCAAGCAGTTCCAGGACAGGCTTCAAAGCTACTCAGAGAAACTCTGGCCTGAAAAACCAGATAGATAAAAAAAATAAATAAATAGTTGGTTTAGATGACAATCTTGATAAAATATCATTGAAGATGAAGAAATCCATATGCATGGTAAGAGAGAGAATGCATTAGTGGTTTGTGGTAATTATCTAATACTTAAATAAAGAAAGCACTTTCAACAGAGAGTTTTAGTTATAAGAAGCAGGGACACTGGAAAATGAAACACAGATTTTTGCCTGTAAGGCCCTAACCTCTAGCAAACTGGCTTCTAAATGCCTAAATATGGAAAAAGAGATTATTATAAGAACACATGACCTCATCTGGAATCATGCCTGGGTGACCACAGCTGTCACCACCTAATAACTCTACATATATAATATACATATAGAATATTTGACACCCATAATCAGAATGGTGTGTGCCTTATGACATCTTCCAAATTCACAAATAATACAGAACAGTTGTTTTTTTTTTCCTTTGAACTACTGATAGATAGCATATACTTACTGATGATTCATCAGAGTTGAGCATTGTAGGTAGGATCTTGGGTTGTACATGAAGCAGAGTAAGCTTAAAGAGGCTATATCAGCAAATAACTCACAGTCCCTGCTGTAAGCTGGCATCCCAAGATAAGTGAGACTCAAGAAGAAACTACTTTGTTTAGAATAAATGGTTTCCTAGAAAATACAAGATAAATGCCATGAGGATAGTTTGACTAAATAACTGAAAATAAAAAAGAAAATATTTAATGTAAGTCTTCAAAATTCTAAGACTCTCGGGCCTGAAAATAGAATTCTGTGCTGCATCAATTATGGAATTACAATGTCCAGTTGTTTAAAAGAATGGTTGCTCTGTGACAGCAGGAGAATCTTACATTTTGTTAAGCCAGTAGTCCCCTATGTTGAAGATGCACTCTGCTGTTTCAACAGCTCAACTGTGTTAATGAGTGTGACATTAGAGTCAGGCATCAATATAGGAGATGACATTTCTATCTCCATGGCCATGAATTCCTCACATCTTCCTCATGTGAGCATCAGTTCCCATCAATCCTCAAAGTAGGATATAAAATGGCATACTGATTCACTTGGATTTAAAATAACAATGAGAGTGGGCTATGCTTAAGAACTAATCTTTTTTATCAGTCATGCTTGAAATACTAATTTGCATCTCCTAACACCAACAGAGGGTCAAAAATCATTTTTTGTCATCTCTTTAGAAATGGAAATAAAAGTGTTTGATATTTTTGACATGAAGCAAAGGAAAATAAAGTCGTTGATTGAATTGTGGATAACTTAAGACAAGAATTCTAAAGCAAATAAGATGAATTAGCTTCTGTGTGTTGTAAAGGATGATTTGTTGTGGAGGTATCTTGTGTGTTCCTGGCTGCCCAGACTCACAAAATAATCACTCAGAAACTATTATTTAAATCACTGCTTGGCCAATCACTTAAGCATATTGCTAGCTAGCCCTTACATCTAGTATTAACCCATCTCCATTATTTTAGAGGTTAGCATGAGGCTTGTGCTCTACCGGCAAGGTTCTGCCTGATGGCTCATGTCTGTCTCCTCTGGCAGCTCCATGGCTTTCCCTGACTCTGCCTTCTTTCTCCCAGCATTCAATTTTCATTTCCCTGTGTACCCATATTCTACCATGCACAGGCCTAAGACAGTTTTTTTATTAACCAATGGTAGTCACAGCATACAGAGGAGAATCCTATATCAATGATTAAATTTAAAAAAACATTAATATGAAATGATATAATATTATACCTATAACAAATAAAATTAGTGGGGTAGTTCAAAATTAATTTAAAATGATTAAGTATATTGGACATCAATATATTTCTTTTACAGAATATTTTATTAATTTTGTTGTTTTATGTTTGACAGTTTTACATTGTTTCATTTTGCCTTAATTCTTCTCCAAGATGAAGTCTATAGTAATATAAATATTAAAGTTGTTCTCTTGCTGTTATACATAAGTATAACCACGAATTCCTTGTGAAAAAGTATCTAAATCAAATACCATATCATTATCAGAAATGCCTTGACATAAACTCTTCAATGACTAGTAATTAATTTATTAATTAAAGGAAAAGTTCCTTCATTAAATGGAAATTTTACTTATTATTATTTGAAATTTATAAATATTAAAATAGATATTCTGCATTCCAATGTTCACTTTGCTTAGCTTTCTTTTCACTGTTTCATGCACTCTGTCCAAGAGAAAAGCTGCTGACCCTTCATTTGCCTCAGAGCCAGAGATTTAAAGGAATTGAGTCAGATTTTAGATTCCAAGTCAGTGGCCTTGAAACAGCTATAGCTGCACTTATTGCCTGACACATCCATCAGTACTAT
>PVIU01030813.1:0-15632 GCA_004026605.1 Ondatra zibethicus | reverse complement strand
GGATGGAGAATGTTGAGTGTGCAGAGCACCCTGGAAGAGCAGTGGTGGGCACCAACTCTAAGCACTCTATCCAGAGAACTCTGAATACCTATACCAAGCAAAGCAGAAGCATTGGTCTGACTCCAAGCAGCCAGCAGATGTAGGTTTGGTCACCTGCAGCATGAAGTTGCAGGAACTGCTCCACTCAGGAACACGTGGTAGTTGCTCTCACAGATGAACGGAAAGGAAGAATTGCTGCTCTGTTCAAGGGTGTCAGGGAGGATGAGGCCTTCAGGAGGCACTGTAGGTCCCCTAGTGAGCCCATGCCCACAGGCCAAGTGGTGGGCATTCTTCAGAAAACCTGCTGAGATTAGATGGTGGCATATTCTCTCAAGGAGATGTCTGGCCATGGGGGAAATAAAATGGTCAGAAAATCTGACTTATACTTCAGGATTACAAAATTCACCAAATCTGAACAAGTTCTCAGCAAGCAGAGACCTTCCAGGAGTTCAGGGTGGCTATGCACATTGGGAGTCAGCAGCCGTGCATCCATATATTTGAGGAAGAATTGGTAATCTGGACAGGGAAACTGCAATCACTCAGGTGGGGTTCTCAGAAGCTCCAGAAAAATCCCTGGAAGGTGAGTCTGAAGGATGAGGTCACACAGACCCAAGGACTGTCTGTTTCACGCTCAGGGCCAGTCCCAAAGGTTAGGAAGATATGGGCAACGTTCGTTCAGAATGGTAAATAATGGCCTCATGGAGCTTGGGGTCCATCTTGCAGGTGATTCCTAGGTTTTCAAACTGATGCCAGAGCTAGCAGATGGGTGCTGCTCCCTAGTAGACGGGTGCTGCTCCCTAGCAGATGGGAGCTATACCACGCTGCCTTTACTCTCAGCGAGGACCCATGGTCCCTCCAGAGAGGCACTGGTTGATATGAGGTGCCATATGGGAATTAGATAACACTTCTTATGAAATTAAGAAGGTGACATGAGAGACCCATTATCCAATCGGCTTACAAAGTGTTTATGATGCTTCCCGGGGTTACGGTGTAGCAACTTCAACATTCTTGATGATCATCCAGAACTGAAAGACTCAGAGTAGGAGATCAGACAGACCAAGGTAGAAGACTTTGGTGTGGCCATCTGGAAAACTGGGTGATAAAGCTGGCCACATTCAAGCAACAATAGACTGTTGGAGTGTCCTGCGACTGGAAGACATGGAGGTTTGAGTCCAGCTGGATGACAAAAGGAATAATTATGACCTTATCTTCAAGCAGCCTCCAGAAGCTCATGAGACTGTGGCCAAATGTATAATCCTGGCAGACCACAGAGCAGCCAAGAAGATCTTGGAGAGCACCCCTCCTCATGTCTTGCCATATTAACATCCTCCTCCATATCCTGATTTTCTTTTTACGTTGTTGTTTATTTTTGAGATTGTAATTTAATCACAAAGTTTCTCTATACCTTTCTTCCATCCAAAAACCTCCTTCCTTTCCTTTAAATTCATGGCATCTTTTTTATTAATTGTTATTGTATGCATACATGGGTTTGTATATAATTATATATTATATATATAATTTGTTATAACCTATTAGGTCTATATAATATTACTTATATGTATGTTTTCTGGACTGACTGTTTGGCACTGGACAACCAATCGGTGTGCTCTTTCCCAGGACAGTAGTTTATTTCTGAGCGCCAAGAATGTTCCGAAGCGAAAGGCTTCTCATAAAAACACAGTCCCATTAGATGGCGGGCGGCTGATTCTCTGGGTAACAAAAGCTTGGAACAATCATGTTGTTCGCAGGTTGCTGGGATCCACAGCCACACGGTTGTGCCCAGTGTGCTCTCTCTTCTCTGCTGGATTATGTGTAGAGGACAAGTTGCGTCTTCAAGGAGATGTTCGGATAGTGTAGCACGATGACTGTGAAGAGCAGCCATTTCAAAAAGCGAGGCATTGGGAGTTAGAATTTGTTTAACAACAGAGATCTCAGATGCTACTCAGACGACAGCCTCCTCATCCTGTGAGGAACCACAATGAGCCCTTCCTTGGCAAGACCTGGAGTCTGAGTTATTCATTTAGGACAGAAGGCAATGCTGCTTCACTACACCTGAGCAATGGGGCTTCTTCATCACAGATTATACCTGCACTATCACAAAATGACCCTTTTCTCCTTCCTTATAAGTTGATGATCTTAGATATTTAGTTACAGTGATAGCAATCAGCAAGGGTAGTGGAAGACTGGTGAATCAACTAGACTACAGTGAAATTAGCAGACCCACAAACATATTCAATGACCCTCGACAACGAACCAAAGGAATCTTTTGAGCCAATAGTGATGGATAACTATCCACCTGCAAAAAGCTACATCCAGACACAGACCTGATACATTATATATATTAAAAAAAACTAACTCAAAATGGGTCATAAACATAAATATAAAATTCAGATCTGTACTCTCTATGAAATTAACACAGAAGAAAATATAGGTAGCACAATCATTAACAAAAAAATCCATGTTACGTTGTCTTAAAATAAAAGACTTCTGTTCTGTAAAAGACACTGTTAGAGAATGAAAGCACAAGACATGGGCGGGGAGAAAGTGCCTGGACCCAAGATCCCATCACAGCATGCGGATGTGGGCTGAAGAGTTGAAAAGATACTTCAGCAAGACTTGTGGCACACAAGACAACAGTCAGATGCTTAACATATTTATCACTTTGGTGTTGCAAATTAAGTCAAACCAAGTCCTCAGCACAGCCCTGCTCAAAGGCTGAAGCCTGAAGCACCCCAAACACTAAATGCTGCAAAGATGTGCCATACAGGAACGTGCAAGCTTAGCTGGTTGGACTAGAACACACTACAGCCACTGTAAGACAGTTTGAGGGCACACAGTCAGCTATGCTCTAAGCATAGGATCCAGCACCAATGCCTTTGGTATTTATTTGTGTCTCTGCAACTGTGTATAGTGCCCAGCAAGTTCCAAGATGTTAGACGTAACTAAATGACAAGGACAGTGCTGGGCTTTTCCTGGGTTTATGATAATACGGGAACCTCTGTATGAACTGTTTATGAAGGAGTGCGTAAGAAATTGTGACATAAAATAGAGGTAACATAGGTGTGGAAAGGTACACCTAGGTTATTAAGACACTAAGTGTTAAAACAATAAAATAAAAAAATAAAGCAGCAAAAGAACCAAACCCAACAAAACATAAATATCCCTACTGGCACCAAATTGAACGCTCACAGTAAGGCTACTGTAGTATAGTCTAGAATCTCATCACAGGAGAAGAACCTTTTAGTTTACATGTAATTAGTGAAGACACATGGATTGTCTAGTTTCCAGGTGTGCAAACAAATCTGGCACACCTACCAGGAGGTGCAGAATGATCTGTAACCACAGAGGGAGAATTTAACATTCACTTCTTACTAGCAGAGCATAAATAAAACCAGTGAAAGTAAAAGTGAAGAAAACACTACAATTGTATGGTCTTGCAGAAATGTACAAACGATATGCCTGATGGGAAATCGGTAAAACTAAGAGCAGTGTTCTTCAGTTAACTTTAACAACATTTATTCTTTTCACGTATCCTTTCCTTTTACCTTGACTTCTCTCAAAGTCCCAGGCTGACCGAGTTTGTGACGAGGGTACATGTCTTTACTGTATTTCTTTGTCTACTGTTAGGCAAAACTTCCACATCTCCTCTCATTTCCCCCTTGTCTGCTCTTCCCACTCCTTGTATGCTCCCTTCTCTAAAACCCATTCAATAGCTTAATACTAATCAGTAGCCCTGCTGTGAGTGCTCTATTACTAATCAGTAGCCCTGCTGTGAGTGCTCTCTTCTTGTTATCTTTGTTTCTTTTCTGCTCATACTTACGGCAATTAACATATTTGGTATGAACAAAATTATCTGGGTCCCTTTCCTGCCTAAAACAACAATTGGTACTTAGCACATGTTTGTTTCGTCGTGGACTGCTCCTCTATATAGAGTGAGTTAATCATCGAGTAGTGACTGTTGCTGCAGACAGTGTACCGGAACACCGGTCTAACACATCAGCACAACTACTAGATCCTACTGAATCTTGAACGCTGAAAATCCCTTAGCTGAAAAAGAGAGGCCGTGAATTAAAAGAGCAAAAATAACAACACAAATCTTAACCAATTATCTAAATCCAGATGGGCAGATCCCAGAGCAAAACCACAAATAACATAGAAAAACCAAGACGACACACCTCCTTCAGGAATTATCAATCCCACTGCCATGATCCCTGGTGAAAACCACTTATGCAACATTCCACATGAAAGGCTCAAAAAGAATGGTTAAACCTAAGTTTAAACAAGCCAAAAATGAATATTTTTCCAAGAGAATACAAGCAGTGAAATAAAATAGTCAATTCATGACACAGAAAGAGAATTAAATAGATAGAAACACTGAAGAAAACCCAAACTAAAATAATCATGGAAATTAAAACATAATAGATCAAATAAGTTTAATGGAAAGCTTCATGAACACAATGGATTATGTGGAAGACAAAAGATCATTGTTGGAAGACAAAGTAGAGGAACTGGTCATTCATTCAAGATAATAAAAACATAAGTATGAATAGACCAGGCAAGAACTTTGGAACACCATGAAAAGGCAAAATTGATAATTATGTGCATAAAAGAGGTAAAATAATTCTATACAACAGACATAAAAGTGTTTTTAATGAAGTCATAGAAGAAAATCTAGGGAAAGAGAAGCCCATCTTTATATACAATATAGGAGGCACACACTTCACTAAACAAGTAGGACGAGTAAAGAAATTCCTCATGTCATATATGAATGCACAGAACAAATAAAGCATACTGAAATCTGCCAAAGTGAATGGCAAAGTCCCATACGAAGGGATACCCATCAGGATAACTGAGGCTCACATTAGAAGGACTTGAAATGATGTATTTTAAATGCTGAACTACAATAACTGAAAGCAATAGAAAAAAAATTCCATGATAGAAACAGGCTAAGGAATATATTACCGCCAAGCCAGCCCTACAGAAGATACTGGATGGAATCCATCAGGCTGAAGACAAAGATAAGCACATCTAAGAGGCTACCGTAGGAAAATGTAAATAACAGCAAGATACTCTTCAAGCAAGAAGGGACCAGAAAATCACAAAGCACTAATAAAACCAACACAATGCTAAGACTCAATACACATCTCTTAATAGTAACTCTGAATAGCAATGTTCTCAGTTCCCTTAAGAAAAGAGCATCTAGCGGATTTTATTAGAAAACAAGATTGTTCTTTTTGTCATTCCCAAGAAACATAACTCACCCCCAAAGATAAACACTAATTTAGGGTGAAAGGATGGGAAAAAAGAGTTCTTAGCAAATTGAACCAGGAAATAAGCAGGTGTTCTTTAGTATCTGACAAAAAAAAAATCAGTTTCAAACCAAATCTAGTCAGAAGAGATAATGAGGGCCACTTCATAGGGATCAAGAGAACAATCCAGTGAGAGGAAATTATAACCATATGTATATATACACACCAAACGTAGACCCATCCAATTTCCTAAAATAAATACTATTAGAATCAAAGTCACTGATAAACCCCAATGTAATAATAGTGCGTAACTTCTGATATCCCACACTCACCATTAGGCCAAGTGGACAAAAATAAAATGAACAAAGATATTCTGGATGGAATTAAGTGACATCATAGATCTGATGGACCTAGCAGGTGTCTACAAAACATTCCACTTGAACACAGTCTGCATTCTTCTTAGCTTTCCAAGAGACATTCTCTAAAACAGGCTGCGTATTAGGACATGAAGCAAGTCTAACCAATATAGCAAAACTGAAGTAATGTCCTGTTCTGCCTGAACACAATGGGAGAAAGCTAGCAACCAACAGCAAGAGAAACTAGAGAAAATAAGCCAGCTCTGGAGATGAAATGACTGATGGCTGAACCATGAATGGGTCAGTGAAGGAATGAAGAAGGGGATAATTTTGCCCTAAGTGGAAGGAAAATGAAAGCACAATATAGCAAAAACACATAAGAAACAATGCCTGTGGTCCTAACAGGGAAGTTTATAGCTCTAGGTGCCGACATTAAAATAATCGGGGGGGGGGGTGGTAGAAGGCTGGATCAACAGTGAAGAGCCCTGGCTGCTACTGCTATCCAGGTTTAAGGGCTAGCACCCACAGAATGGATCACAACCATCTGCAACTCCAGTTCCAATGCCCTCTTCTGGCCTCCCCAGGTACTGCATGCACATGGTGCAGGAGCATTTACACAGACAAAATACACACACACACCATGATAAAATTAAAAATAAAAAAGAAATCAGTGAGATCTCCAATAAATAAGCTGATGATACATATTAAACCTCTAGAAGACCAAAACCAAACAAATTCCAGAAGCAACAGATGGGGAGAAATACCAAAAATCAGGGCAGAAATGAGTGATATAGAAACAACAACAAAATGCACCTACAGTTGCTGTCGATTTATAGTTTTATTCCACTGTGATCACAAGAATACAGGAATTTCTTTTTTCTTTCCTAACGTTTTTAAGGTTTGCTCTCTATCTCCATGTGTGGCCTATTTTAGAGAAAGGGCCACAGGAGCCTGAGAAGAATGAGCATTCTAAAGAGGTTGGGTGGAATGTTCTATAGATGTCTGTTAAGTGCATTTGACGCACGGTGTCAGCTATTGTAGATATTTCACGCTAAGATGAATTTCATGGTGAGAGCAGGGTATTTGCTCTTGGGGGAAATCCACATCTTTACATCTCATGATGTATTTTATGAACCCTGGTAGAGCCCCGTTTGGTGTGTGTATGTATAGAATTGTAATGTCTTCTTGTCGGGCTGGTTTTGTAGTGTTTGGTTCTTTCTTAGTCCTCCGTTGTGTAACGACTGTTTTGGCAGCTTTGAATTCTCCCCAGTAGGCTCTTGGCTGTCTTGAATCACTCTCCTTAGTCCAAAGGATCCCTTCTAGAATACTCTGTGGGGCTGGTTTGGACTTTATAGCTTCCTTATGTTTTCATGCAAAGTTTTTATTTCTTCCTCAATCGTGACAGACACTTATGCTGGGTTCACAGCTGTGATCCTTAGAACTTGAAAGTATATCATTCCAAACCCTTCTTGCTTTCCATTGAAAGTCTGCTTTAATGGGCTTGCCTTTACATGTGACTTGGTGTTTCTCACTCAGAGATTTCAGTACACTGGAGTTTCTTTTCTGGTCCGGCCGATTTGGTATTCCATATGCTTCTTCTATCTACTTAGGCTCCTCTTTCTCTACATTTGGGGAAATTTCTTCTACAATTATAGTGAAAATATTTTCTTTGCCTTTGGTATGTAGTTTCCCCACCTACTTCTATTTCCATCACTTGTAGACTTGGTTTATTCATGTTCTTCTGAAGATCACGCATGTTCCCTTCATAAATTAAAAAAATTAGTATTCTCAACTAAACGTTTCTACCCTTCCATCTTGTCTTCAATCCCTGAGGTTCTTCTGTCTTCCGTTACATAAGTGGGGCTTTCCATTGAGTTTTTTTATTTAATTTATTGAAATTTTAATCTCTAGCATTTCAGAGTGGCTTTTCTTCAGTATTTCTAAATCCATTTTTGTATCTTGTATGCACCTTCTTATTTCATGTGACCCCTCTGTCACATCCTCATTCATTTCTTTGAACAGATTGTCAGCTTGGTTTTGCTTGGCTTTTATATTACTTTTATTCTTTTAGTGAGCACGTTTGCAATTTGGGGGCTACATTGCAGTATGATTCAGGTGTTATTTCCCTCTATCAGACTACTGAGAGTAGGTTACCAGCTGCAATACAAGGTGCTGTCTATGGGTAGATTCTCGGTCTCTAATGTCCCTTGCATTCCTTTCCAAGCTCCCAGAAGGTTGTCTTAACTGCTCCGAGTTCCTCTCTGGTGGGAGTTCCTCATCTTCGGTTATTTTCTCTTTCTGAAAATTGTTCTGTACCAATGTCTGGGCCTTGCTCTAGCTGTGGGTCTGAATCTTGTTCTGCCATTGGTTTTGTGACATGGGTTTCTGTGGACCATCACGTTTTGTTGGTCCAAGGTGGGGTATTGTGGTCAGGGACACTGAGGTCGGGCAGAGGCTTTGGCTATGTTTTTCTGGCCTTACATGGACAGTCTAAGGTATGATAAGGAAGGATGAGATTCTGGGACTCTAGGAATAGGTTTCTGACCTCATAAGGGTGCAAGAAAGTCTGAGATGGCTGGGTATAGGGTCCTGGCTTTGGGATGGGGCCCTAGGCATTATTCTCTGACCCTACATGGGACTAGTCCAAGGTATAGCATGGTAAGGTGGGATCCTAGGTCTGGGCTGGAGTCTGAGTGTAGGACCTCTGACCTCACATGGGCCTGGGGCTGGTCTGAAATCTTTTTTTCATTTTTGAATGATGCAAGCCAATTATTTCCAAGTAGAAACATAAATATACTGTGAATGTATACTTAACTACTCACGCGTAAAAGCACCTTTGCTACTTTTTTACTTAAGTAGTTTTAGTTCACAAATATTATAGGTTATTTTATTCATTACTATAAACACCATTATACTCATATATTTTAAATATTATTTACTTTTCTTACTGAATCCAAAGTTCTTAACTTTGAAGTTCAAAATTTTGCATCCAATATGACATCAGACAGAATCACAGAAAGTACAGCACAGTGAAAGCAACAAAGCAGGTAGTAAAATAGGAAAATCCAAGAAAAGGAAGTTATTATAGCTACAATATCTATAATTCGGGATTGAAGAGATGGTTCTCAGTGGCTAAGAGCACTAGTCACCCTTCTAGAGGACATACGTTCAGTTCCCAGGATCTACATGGTGGCTCACAACTGTCTGTAACTCCCGTGACATGGATCTGACACCCTCTTCTGACTCCCATGGACACCAGTCACGCACATGGAGTGTGCATACGTGCAAGCAAAACATTCATACACATAAAAAGCAAATCTAAAACAATTTGAAAAGGAATATTCACACTTTGATTACATAGGCCCTTCAAAGCTTATTGGAAAATAAGTATCAGAATAAGCACAAAAGCACCTTCAGTACCACGTTTCCTATAAGAGAAACATGGGGGTCATAAAACAGAAGAAAATTAAAGCAGCAGAGAGAAAAAAAAAGTCACTGAGAAAGTAGCCAGAAGAGGGTGTACTGCAGCATGTAACAGCTGGTAAGGCAGCTAGGAAGGGCAGTGAAGAAAATTATTAAGCCATAAGTGTCCCTTTAGCAGGATAATATGCTCTGACCTTGAAGACATGACTTTCAAGTCTGTATTTACATAAGGACTATAACATTATAAGCTTAAAGTAGAACCCAACACGACAATAAGAAGTAGAAATGTAGTAAATGGGCACCGCGCACAGGCAAATCAGCTGTTAATTACAAAAGACAGCTAGATTATCAAAAGATTCAAAGTGGGGTGCATGGATTAGTCCAAAGAAACATACGGCTACAGACCTACTCACAAACCCAACAGGAAGGGTTTCGAGTTTAGTTAGAAACAATGTAAGAGGGGTGTACATACTCTCTGCACTTCCCTCCTGAGAAGAGGCATATTTCTTGTTCTGAGACTGGCTTCTGGTTATAAGAAGTTTCTTCTCAGGAAGTAGATTGTCCACTGATACATCCTTTTTCTGGTATTCTACAGGAATTGCTGAGGAGAAAGAAAACAGATGTGTCAGGGAGTTTCTGAGCACTCAAACTTCTCACCCATGGGGAGTGTGGAAAGCCAAGTCCAAGACCCACGAGTACGCGACAGCCTGTCTTAGCAGCACCTGCCTAGCAAAGCAGCTCCCAGACTCCACTGATCATGGTTTGTTTTCTTTTCCCATTTTGCCTGTTCTATTCATTGTGACTGCCCTCTCTCCTCCTAGAGAATCTACACTCAGGCTGGAGCACAAACTGTCCACGGAACACGCTGCCACGGAACCCAGGACACGGAGACGCAGGTCTCCTGCTGGGCTTGACGTCAAAGCTCTTTATGCTTGTTCTACTCACGGCTGAATCGCGCATCCTCAGACGTTCCTCTCTCTGCTTGGGCCTGGAATTCTAATGAGGACTCTTGATGCAAATGAGCAGAGATGTCATCCGGTACTGCAAAATGGACTACATAAAGAGATACATTCAGTCTCTTCAACATAAAGGAAAATCTACAGAACATCCAGGTTCAAATGTCTAATAAGAAAGTATACAATAGCAATTCATCTTATTTTCATAAATTTCAAAATCGCCATGTTATATCTGGCATGAGGATGAGGAGATGTTTATCCACTGATTGTGGAGATTTGCCAAACTACTTCATAAATGTTCTGTGGCACCAACCATGTCATAGTCTGCCTCCTAATTTCACTGACTACTCATGCCCTACGTTACTATTCATTCCTAGACAGGCCAAAGGAAATGCATGTCCCCAAGGCTACTCACCACCACAGCATCATTTGCAACTGTGAAATGTCCAAAGTCACATAAATCAAGAGTAGGAGAGGGGCTAAATAAACCAACACATGTACTGGTAAGTGGTGTGGTATAGAAACCACTGGATATGAAGGGAGACAGGGTGCTGAGCACAGCCGAGAAAGAGCAGCACAGAAGCATTTATATAATGCACTTTGGAAGACTGAGTAAAAGAATGCTAAGTAAAAACAAAAACAAACAAAAAAACCCAGCAACAACAAAAACCAAAACCAAAATTCTGGTTCAGAGTTTATGGGAGTGGCCAACTCATACTCATCTAACATATGGCCCAAACCATGAGGAAGTCCATGTCCAGTACAACCTGGATGGCCAGGAACCAGAAGCTGGATGGCCCAGAGGTCTATGGTAGAGCCAAACATGACTGACGAAAACAAACAAACAAACAAACAAACAAACCCAACAAAAAAGAAAAAGAAAAAGAAAAAAAAAGTGATTCCTAATGATATTTTGCTATACTCATACATAGGTGCCTAGACCAATAGTTGTTAGAGGAGCTTTCTCCAGCAGCTGATGGAAGCAGATACAGAAATACACAGCCAAATATTAGGCACAGCTTGGGGAATCCTGTGGAAGATGGGAGAAAGGACTGCAGGAGCCAGAGGAGGAGAGGATACCTCGAGAACAAGGCCCACAGAACCAACTAAGCAGGGCTCATAGGGCTTCACAGAGACTGAAGGGCAATCATGGAGCCTGCATGTTTTGCTAGGTCCTGTGCATATATATGCTGTGGTTGTTCAGCTTGAGGGTTTTGTGGGAACTCCTGCCAGTGGGAGTGGGAGGCTGTCTCTGACTCTTCGCTTGCTCTTGGGATCCTTTTCTTCCTACTGCGCTGCCTTTTCCAGACTCCATATAAGGGTTTGTGCCTGGTCTTTCTGCTTCTTGTTAGGCCTTGTTTGGTTGATAGTCCTGGGAGGCCTACTCTTTCCTGAGGGGAAGTGGAAGAACAGTGAATCTGGGTGTGAGAGGAGGGGCTTGGGAGGGGATTAGGAAGAGTGGGGAGGAGGGGAGGCGGTGGTCAGGATGTATTGAATGAGAGAAGAATAAATAAAAGGGGAGAGACCTAAAAATATGGTGTCTAGTGTGCTAACCTTTGGACTGAAAGACAAGCAGAGAGTGCTGTAGTTGGTTGCCTAAAAGAGCCAGTGGGGACTCTAAGGACTGTGGAAGGAAGGACAGTCCTCTTGGGGCACCTGGGTGATCGTGCACACCTCACTCAAAAAATAAAATTAAATCAACGAGGAATGAGGAACAAACTACAAACAAGCTACAGAGGTGAAGCAGAACCCCACACGAGTAGCTAGGGAGTGAGTGCAGCCTGGGCACCTAGGGATAGGCTGGGGTCTTGGTTCCTCCTCCTGTTGTGATGATGAGATCTCTGGTAAAGGCTCCTTAAGGGATAAAATTTTATTCTGGCGCACACTTTAAGGGTATAGCCCATTCTGGTGGGGAAGTCCAGGCCATGCTGTGCCCACATCTGGGAAGCAGAGTGACGAATGCCTGGCAGCATTCACTTGCTCTCTCCATCTCATCCCAGGGATCTCCTGCCAGGGAGTGGCCCCACAGAATATACACATGATTACCTGTCAAGGAAAATATCTGAAAAGAAAACCGTTCTCTATTCTGATTTGATGTTTCTCTTTCCTTGACTCCTTCCTTCTCCCTCCCAGCAGTTTTCTGAGACTGCATAGACACAGAAGCTATGTGTTTGAGGTACATTCCACTGCAAGGGACTTACGCCACTACAGCCTTTCTGTGAGGAAAAATGAAACCCTGGTGGGGTTTGGTCGTTTTTTTTAAACTTTTACTTTCACTTATTCTAATTCAGGGTGTGAGTAAATGTTCAATGGTGGCTTCTAGTTAGGCTTATTATTTTAACTGGCCAACTTAAAACCTAACAATTTTCTATAACGATGTAGGCAACAAGCAGGTTAGCAAATGAAGCCCTTCTAGGGCAACAAAACTCTCAGAGTTCCCCCCGAACATGTTGAGGGGATGCTGGAATGTCTGGGAGCATGCTCACATCCTAGCTGTCACAGTAAGACACCAGGGGCTCAGTGGGGCACCCCTTTCCCGTGTCAGTGTGTGCCCTAAGTGTCAGTGGTGTGCAGAGATTCTCAGTTACCTCCCCTTAGCAGTTCAGTATCTTAGCTTCTGTGCTAGGACCAGTTAGAGAAATCATAGAGTGATTGGCTGGTGCATTCACTGCACAAGGAGGGAGCAGAAAACAACAGAATGCAAGATTGTTGGCCAGATCCAAAGATTCTTCTTTTGGGGGGGGGTTAGTTGCTTCATGTTGGTTATCAAGCGCAACCAAACTTACTCTGGGGTTATGCCAATCAGTCTATGACAACTCAAATCTTTAGTTGTAATCACTTTGGGGGCATGGAAAAGTGGCTGCTCAGACAGCAAACATGGCCCAGCGGAGAGATGGGAACATAGCACTTGGTCATCTGCTGGACACTGCAGGCCCCCTTCTCTACTGAGTGTCTCATTGGTTTTGTGTTTTATATGTGAATGGCTTTAGGAAAGAGATCTTGGTGCTACTAAACAACCTTGTGTCAATCTACTAGATGAATGGCCTCTCCATTAAATATGAAGGCCAGATAGTGAGCCATGGTGTGTGTGTGTGTGTGTGTGTGTGTGTGTGTGTGTGTGTGTGTGTGTGTGTTTGCCAGAAAGTACCAATACCCATATTTGATGGGCTTCGGAGAAGTGTAATTTGTTCCAGTCTTCTCAGGAGATCCAGAGACTTGTGTGTTTTGCCTCCTTGATGAAGAAAGGGGTTAGTACAAGGGGTTCCTTAGTACAGATTTCAACTTTTATCCAGATCTTTCACGTTCCATAACTGAGCGTGACCGGGGCCTTAGCAGTAAGCTAAGTGCTGTGATCACACAGTTCCCACCACGGGAATGAGAGGCAATCAGGCAATTCTTTTTAGTTTTGTTCGGAGGCAAACAAAAGTGAGCCTTTACGTTCTCTGCTATTGGTAAATCTCCTTCAGGCCACCAGAAACTCCCATGGTCACAACCTTTACGAGTGCACACACACTGTGGGAGGATTACCCACAGGAAAGGGTCTCCCACATCCTGCACCCAGGCTCCCGTCACATCGAAAACATCTTCACTATCCAAGGAAGAAGGGAGGCATGATTTTCCATCATTGCGGAAAATAATAAAAGCCACAAGCTGTCTTTCTACTGTGCAGCTACATCCAGCACCAGTGAAAGATGCTGGGCACCAAGACTGACTGATGAGGGCCCATAAAGCCTCGCTGCCACTGCCGGTACTGGGGTTACCTGAAATGGTGACAGCGATAAGCATAGGATGAAGTTTACCATTCATCAATTGGCACCCCGATCATTTTTTGTAGCTTTTCAGATACAGATGGTCAGGGTTGGTTAGCTTTGTGAAGGGGGCACTCAACACATGCTTGAGTCTTTCCATGGTGGACCCTGATATTGTAACAACTGCACAGATCATAATCTGGAAAAATCCATGTCTGAGGAAGCACTGGCTTCCTACTACGATATTGACTGAATCATCTTAATAGGCTTAGATAAGGGCACAGACCCAAAAGAGCCACATGCTGTCTTCCACACGTGGCACATGACTGGGACCGCTGCTTTCCGTAAGGTACAAGAAATTCCTGGTGTGTGAAACTCCTGAGCAGGATCTAAAAGCATCCTAGCGTCTTTAGAAAAGATGACTGCGTGTAGTTGGTCCTCCCACCTCTCACGCCAAAATAACAGGAAAAACTGATGGGGCCATACAGCTATTTCTGCATCCGTGGTCTAGCCAGAGAGCACACATGGTACTCATCTCCCTGCTTCCCATGAAGACCCCACAACTATGAGTAGGCCACAAACAACATGGTACCGCAGACCCTTCTGCTGACCATCCTGGTTGGCCCCTTCCTGGACCCCTGTGACTTGCATTTGCCCTTGCAGTGTCCTATGAATGAACCATCCATCTGCAGACTGGAGCCTTGGGGCAAGGCGGAGATGCTGGGGTCAGCCGAAAACACTAACTGTTCATGAAAGAGTGATTTGCCCATCACTACTCTTGGTGCTCACGAACCATAGTCCTGTTATAAGACACGATAGTCAAAACACTGATGATGCTTTTGACTTTGAGTTAGGCTGGCAGTGCTCAAATTTCATGTTTAGAGCGCAGACTTTTCTATAAGATATGCAATCACATACACACTTGTGAATCAAACAGAAGTTCTAATGCGTTAAATTTAAAATAATCTAAGACAGTTACGGTCATTGTACTTACTAGTGAATATTTCCCCTCCCAGTGATTTTTGCTTCTTTAACTGGACTTGGGAGCTTGACTGTGCTTTTTGATCTTCCAATCTAATATTCTTATCTGATACTTCACTGTGAACTATATTGAGAGAGAAATTTCACCACTTGTTAGAAAAAAAAAAACAGACTTGCAAAGCATCCAGATTTCAAACTGATAAAGCATAGTCATATTTTGTCATCTTGTAAACGTAGAATGACCGGGATGCTGAGACATGCTGAAGACTGCTAAGTCCCCGTAATGTACATTAAGGTTCCATTTCTCTGTATGTCTAGGCATTCAATGCTTTATATTAGCCTCTGACTCCCTCAGGTTCTTTGTATTTTATACTAAGATCTAGTCGTAGACCCACTGATGAAAACACACATTCCCCAGGCATTATTTATCACTGATAAGTATTTAAGACCATCAGTGTTTTCCAGCACAGGATATTGGTTGAGGGACTCATATGCTTACTAGGCACCGAATGAAAAGGATGTGTGCCTGTAAATATGCATAGGATAAACATGGTATGGATGACTGCTTGCTTCTGAGCCACTGCCCCTCTGTGGTCAAAGAAGACCCCTAGACTCTTCCTAGTGGATGTGGCCCTGACTAATACAAGTGCAGTTTCTTCCCCTCCCGGTGAATTCTGAAACAAATCCATCAACCCCGGCAAATTTTACCCTGACTACCCCAACTCTTGACTCCAGCCTAATAAACAACAAATAAAAATAAGACTACGAGATGGCCAGTGTTCCTCTGGCCTGCTGGGAGTGATGGTGAGCCTGGCTCAGAGCTAAAGTTTGGGGGGAGGGATGACTTTCACTTGTGTCTGTTGGGTGGTGATATACAGG